>CABHPH010151404.1:0-34313 GCA_902168325.1 Peromyscus nudipes | reverse complement strand
CACCACCACTGCAGCCATCAGCACCACAGACCACCACCGCTGCAGCCATCAGCACCACAGACCACCACCACCGCAGCCATCAGCACCACAGACACCACTACCGCAGCCATCAGGACCTCTGACCACCACCACTGCAGCTATCAGCACCACAGACACCACCACTGTCACCAAATCCATCGTTGCTGCTGTCACCACAGTCACTGCCACCACATCTATCACCTCCATGAGTGCCAATACCACGCCAACATCACTCCTTCACTCTACCAGTGAATTCAAGCACATGCTCCTCTTTCACAATGAAACCCTGTTGCTTGTCCTTGGAGAAGGTGAATTAGAGTCTCTAGGCACCATGCTAGATAGGGGCTGTAAAATACAAAGCTGTTTCTCAGAGGAATGTTGAGTGAGTGTCATATGAAGTAGTGAGGTCCCCACTGGCTGCTGGGGGGATAGATTCCAGGCAGAAGCCCGGTGAAGTCCTTTCCAGGACACTAACAAGAAAACAAACCCAGCTCACCACTTTTTAACCCAGAAGTGAGATTGGCTAGCCAACAAGTCCGCTCCAGAGGCTCTAGACAGCTTCTCAACTCTCAATTAGAAACCTCAGCCTAAGGCAGTAGATAACCACAGCCTCCACCAGCACCACCATAACAATGAGGAAACAGATGAAGAACCCAAAGGGAACAGAGAGGATTCTGGGAACAAAAGAAAACTCCCAAGGAAATGGCCAGCTACCCAGCCCAGGAGTCGCAGAAGGCTGGCTGGCCATTTTAAGTGCTTCAGGCTGATATGTGGCCCAGGGTTGCATCTCAGTGTTTAGGACAAAGATATGAAACATTAAAGATAAGCCTTTGCCATGTGGAGCTCTGGGCATGCTGTGTTTTCATGGCATCCCTGGAACTAAAAAAACAAAAACAAAAACAAAAACAAAAAACCAAATACTGTTTTTGTAGTAAGTGGTTGTTGGGGCCCTTTCAATTTATAGCAAAATCATACATCAACTGTGAGTGTGCATGTGCATGTGACAAAATCACACCACTGCATCACTCCAGACCATAAACCAACAGAGAGAGAGAGAGAGAGAGAGAGAGAGAGAGAGAGAGAGAGAGAGAGTTGGGGGGGTGCTGAGAAGAAATCTCCCTGCTGACTCCGTTGCTGGGCTGGCTTGGTGCGTAGGAAGAACTCTATGCAGAAAGGCAGAATTCCTTTGGTTCTGAGCAACAGGGAACTTTAAAAAACAGCTTTTAAAAAAAGAAGAAGAGGAAGAAGAAGAACCATTACGTCCTTGCAAAATGCTAGCTTGACTACTTTTCCCTTACTCGGTTGGGCAAAACCTTTGAGGGGAGTATAAGGTTAGCTATAATTTTTTTTTTTAGTTATTCATCTTACAGATCAACAAATCCTCTTTGCTTATTACCCCCAAGAAGACTCTCATTTCCATAATTACAATTCTCATTCTGAGTAACAGGAAGATGCAATGAAAAGAAGGCCCCTGTGCTCCTCTGCCTACCCCGTGGGTCCAGGCTTAGGAGAAGGAGAGAGGGTGTTTCTCCTCCTCTCTTACTCCTTCAGGCTCCTCGGGTCCTCTGGGTAGTGTAGCTGTGGTAGACAGGATACAAATTTTGCTGTTACCCTAAATGGAAGGATGGGGTTCCTTGTGGGTTCAGGTCAGGTCAGAGATGTGATCTTACATTTTGAAAGGATCACATTCGTTGTTATTTGGGGAATAAACCGTTTGTAGGTGGGTTTAAATCATTGGGCAGGGGAAATACTCATTGGGCACCAATAATAGCACAGGGTTGGCTGCCAGGAAACAGTATGGTAGCAGCAGTGTGGCTTAAAGGCGGGACTTGCTGGTGTGTTGAATATGGGATGTGAACGGAACAAAAGATAAAGATGGCACCAGGGTTTTTGTTCAAGCAGTGGGGACCTCAGTTGCTGGGTAAGGCTTATTTTTTTCGTAAATGTTGGGTTCATCCCTTAGAATGCTGAATTGGACATCTCTGTGACAGCATTAAGTAGTAGGAAGATACTGAGTCCAGACTGAGGGAATGGCCAGGGTGAAGACAGGATAGTTCTGGATGTATGTGTGGTAGGGATGTCAGAAGTCTGGCTGAGGTCTCAAGAATGAGTGGAAATAGAGAAAAGACACTCTGCTGGGCACTGCACCTGGTTATCCAGAAGACAGGAAAGCCAACAGAGGAGGCTGAGAGCTTGTTACTTGGAAGGCGGAAAGAGAACCATGTAAATGGTTGTCACTGGGGACAGGTAAAGGTGAAGCCAGGAAGGCATGATCACTTGTGACAGTTAAGATGTGCTTGTTAGGTTTAGTAACAGGAAGGTCACTTCAGGGTTGGGAAGGGACTTGACCTACATGGGACAAGACCAAACCTACAACCTTCCTTTAGGAGTAGGAGTCACTGGCTTTTCTAACCTCTGCCTTGATATGCTTATTCCAATGGCTGTTTAGTTAGCACTAGAGATAACAATAGCAAAGGTTTCACCTTCATCCAGTGCATACCACGTACAGTGTGGGGCTCCCACGAGTACCTCACAGGGCACTCAACAGCCGCTTCAAGAGACAGGAAGACTCATTCACACTTACGTGGGAGTCCAGGACATAGCCCAGGCTTCTTTCCCTGGAAGTCTGGGTTCTCTCCTTGTGACTCCTCCTCCCTCTCTCTCTCTCTCTCCTCTCCCCCCCATCTCTCCACATACATACCCCTCTATCCAGATCAGGAGTATTCATTCCACTGAATGGGGATGCGCAGGGCAGCGGAGGGTGTGAGTCTGTGCTGGCAATCTCTCTCTCCTCTCTCTCTCTCTTTCTCGCTCCCTTTTCTCTTGCTCTCTCCTTTTCATATAAAGCCTCATATAGCACACAGTTTGCCACAGTGGCTGTTGAAAGGTCAATGTGCTGGTGTATCCCCATGCTGTACCCCAACCTGCAGGACCTCAGCTTGCTGCCATCGATCCCCAGGCAGCTCCTCCTTACTCCCTTTCCTCAACCTGGCAGCAGCTGCCATTCTGTTTTCTGTCTTTACGAACCTGGTTGTTTTAGAGACTTCATTTAAGTGGAATGACGCAGTTTTGTCTTTGTTTATTTTGAGAGGAGGTCCTGCTGCATAACCCAGGCTGGCATGGAACTCACTATGTAGCCCAAGGTGCCCTTGAACTCACCATTCTCCTGCCCTAGCCTCCCAAGTGCTTGGGTTATATGTCCCCGTGCCCACCTGTTATTTGTCTGTACGCTGATTGGCTGATCTCAGCATAATGTGTTCAAAGCTCAGGTAGCTGAGGCCAAAGCACTCTTCCCTCACCAGGCTGAGCAACATCTTATTGTATGCAGCAGCCATTCCACATTTTATTTGTTCACTGGTGATGGACGTTGGGTTACTACTTCTAGCTTTGTGCTCTTGTAAAGAGTGATGCTGTGAACTTCTGTGTGGAAGTATCCATTTGGACACCCGCTTTTAAGCCATTTGTTGTTATACACCTCGTCTATTGCCACTTTCGCCATCTGAACTTATTACGTTGCTTTGTATTGTTTCCAATTTACTTTCCACCTCGATCCCGTAGTCTTAAATTATTTAAAGATTCTATCTATCTATCTATCTATCTATCTATCTATCTATCTATCTATCTATCATTTATTTATTTATTTATTTATTTATTTATTTATTTATTTATTTATTTACAGTTCGTTTTGAGACAGGGTTCCTCTGTGTAGTTCCCACTGTTCTGGAACTTGCTCTGTAGACCAGGCTGGCCTGGAACTCAGAGATCTGCCTGCCTCTGCCTCCCGAGTACTAGGATTAAAGGCATGTGTCATCATGCCCAGCTAGATTTTTTTTCTGATTTATGTGTATGTATGTGAACCTGTGTGAGTATATTTGCACCGCTTGTATGCAGTACCTTCTGAGGTCAGAAGAGGGCATAGGATCCCCAGGGACTGCGGTTAAAGGCAGTTGTGAGCCACCATGTGGATGCTGGAACTCAGGTCCTGGGCAGGAGCAGCAGAGCTCCAGAGCTCTTGACCACTGAACCATCTCTCCAATCCCTGCCCTGTCATCTGGTTGAGTACAGGAACCACACCTATTTGGTACATGACTGTTCTCACAGCGCCCTAACCATGCACAGCCCACTCAATCAATAGTTTTCAATGGATGAATGAATGCTGGTATGCACAGGCCATCCTGTTGCTCCCAAACCTAGCTATCACCTCTTATAAACTGAGGATATGTTTTAAACCCTAGAATACTTATGGGCGTTATTCACAGGCATCACTTTAAATATTTTTCTTTATCAGATTTACTATGACATTTCCAGACCAGCTCCTCGGTCTGGAAATAAAAGGTAACTGCAGTCACAAAGCAGCAGGAACTGAAGCATGAGGCCAGTTGGAGGGGAGATCAGACATGGACATGACAAAAGCCTGCATGCAGCTTGCCACATCATGTGATGGACAGAATGCCTAAGACAGGGGATAGGCCTCAGTTCCAGCGTGAACAAACCTGTGCTCTTCGCTCGGCCAGCCACTGGGACCACTGTGAGCAGAGGAAGCAGCTCCCAGGTTCACCCTGGGACAAGTGGGTGCTCTTGACCTCTTTGCTGGCCACGCCCTCACCACCCCCAACCCCTGCCTCCCACCTCCCCAGCCGGTCTCCTAGATAGTCTGGTGTGTGTGTGTGTGTGTGTGTGTGTGTGTGTGTGTGTTCTAGTTTGCTTTTTCTCGCTGTGATTAAACCATCTATCCAAAACCAACTTGAGGGAAAGGGTTTCTTTGGATCACATTGCCAGGTTACAGCACATCACAAACAAAGGCAGGGCAGGAACTTAAGGCAGGAACTTAAATCAGAAACTGGGATGAAACGATTCTTACTGGCTCTGATCTTTCTGACTCATGTTCAGTTTTCTGACACAGCCCATTAAGCCCCTGCTTAATGCCCATGGTGTGGGTTCTCCTATATCAACCAACAAGAAAAAAAAAAAGGTTGTAGCGTGCATACGTGGAAAGAACCAAGCACCACACTCAATGGCAGAGTGGCAGAGGACACTAATTGTTGGGAACTCAGGATTCAGGAATGGTTCCAAGTGACAGCTGGCTGCTACCCCACTGCTCCAGAAAGAGTCCTAGAGCTCATCACTAGCCTAGGACAAAGGGGACAATGTTCATGGAGTGCCTATCATTTCGGCTCCATTTTGAACATTGAAAAAAATCATAGGCATGGCCAGGTAAATGAAAGAAAAACTTCCCATTAGTAGATTTGGAGATGAAGCAGATGAATGCTTTTTAAGTATTCCACATGGTGCCCTGCAGATAGTAAATGCCAGCAAATGTGGCTGCCACTTGGATCCTCTGTATGTTATCTCACGAAGTCCTCGTGGAGAATCTAGTCATTCACTCCCTCTCTGTTAAATCATCTCTGCTCTGCTTCTCTGGCTGAGGGGTGTATAAGGAGGAGACGGTGGATGGGAGAACGGCAGAGGTGCTTCTATGTACTGAGCCCTAGGGTCACCGTTTCTATTTCTGTTCCTGTCTCCTCACTGCGGTCCTGTGAAGTTGGTTTTATAATGCCCAGCTTACAGATGAGAAGCCCGAGGCGCTAAGAATAAGAGGTAGCACACTGGCCACATAGCAGAACTCTCTTTTGACTCTGGCCCAGGGACATTCAACTCCACTCTCACACTGTAGAAAGCCTGAGGTAGCTGAGGCGGCGGCCAGGAGGCTGAGCAAGGCACAGTCACAGTGGGGTGAGATTCCTAGAGAGGAGAGACGGTGGTGTGAGATTTGGAGGCCCATGGTGGCCCTGAAAAGAGGCTGTTGTGGGTTGAAGCTGAAAAGACAGGCAGGGATCCAGTCACACAGGGTCTGAGCTGAGTGGAGGAGCTTAGGTTTTAAACAGAAAAGTAAGATGGCCAGATCTGAGCCCATGCAAGCCATTTTTGCACAGTCAATAAACATAAGCCAAGCCTAGAGCTGCCAAGGAAGATTCCAGAAGAATTAAGTATGGTCCGGCCTGGGTAGCCTTCGGAGAGGGTGTCCAAGGAAGCAGCATTGGGAGCAGTCTGGGACGTCACACAGCCATATCTGGGGGTGACAGGCAGGATTTCTGAGGATGGAGCTGCAAAGTTTCTCTTAGGGGTGGTGTAGGCGTCATGAGCACATGCCTGCGGGTGTCAGAAGGACCTGCGAGGGCTCCCTAGATGCTGTGTGCTACTGCACACGCTTTCTTTCCTCCAGTATTAACAGTGTTCTAGCCTTCTAGAAGGTTCTCTATATAGGCTGCCTCTCTGGCTCCAGGAAAGAGAGAGAAAGCCATATGCCTTCTTGTGCCATGTGACAGAGGAAGATTTCCCTAGGACTGGGAAGATGGTGGGGGGCTGGCAGTATCCAGTGGAAGTGGCCAGGTGACAGCCCAGATCCAGTCTAGCTGTACAGGTGACACTGACCACCAGGGAACCTGTAGGAGGGACCAGGTGCTCAACAGCACTCAGTCTAGAGTGCAGCTGCACTTCAGGGGTCCACGCCTGACAGTTCGTTGTCCTAAAGAAAACCCTCCCCCACCTCTTCCTCAGTGTGTGTGTGTGTGGGGGGGGTTGGGCATGTCTGGCTTTCATCAGCAGGAATGTCACTCAGGGTCACATTTCTTTTGACCTCTGGGAAATAAAGTAAATGTGGCATCTCTGGGACAGTTGAGTTTGTAGAGTGGATTCATAACCAGATGTTTCTCAGTTGGCTTTATACCTCAGGTTGTCATGTAGTGCTTGCTACGATAGCTTAAAGCTCAGGAAAAGTCACATGACAGGAGAACATCCAAGAGCGTTCCGAGCACCTCAGTGGCAGAAAGGTGATGGGCTTCAGAGGAGACAAAGGTGGGCGGCTCTCCTCACTCTTCTTCGGGGCTTCCTCGGCAGACTGCACTGCCCCACGGCCGCCCTCATTCCCAGTGCCTTCCAGCAATCTGGAGTTGAGTGTTTCAGGTCTCAGCTCCCTCCCAGCCCTCCACTATGTCCCTTGGAGAAAGCATAACAAAGGATCTACCATCTCTGAAACAGCCACTTCCCTGACCGAGAGACCATCCTCATCCACAATCCTCCTTCTCCACTGAGTAGGTACAACATGTCCACATCGCTAAGTGACCCAGGCTGCAGACTTCAAACCGACATGAATGATGGACAGAAGCTCCAATCATCGCCACGGAGCCCGGGCAGAACCCAAACCCATGGAAGCTTCTTCATCTGTATCTTATATTCTTCATCTGTGTGTCAGCTCTAAGAAATCTTCCTGAATCTGCTGTGTAGTATTTCATCAGCAACACACAGTGCAGTCTCTTCACGGGAGCTTGCAGTCACCGCATGTAAATACGGATCTATCGCATACATAATAAGGTAGTTTAAGTTTTGTTCCTTTTTTCCCTTGGAGAACTGAGTTATAGCACTCCCAGCTGCATGAGATGATCCGACAAGTGTAGGTCCTCATAATGCTGTTTTCTCACCCACATTAGAGTGCTGATCAGTCCCGACCCCTCAGGCTGATGTAAGCGAGGCTGGGATAAAGCACACAAAGTGGTCAGCAGAGTGAATGAGTGAATGCCTCTTAGAACCTTGTCACCAGGGGCTCACACTGCTTAATTGTTCTGGTCTCTTGGTTTCAATTCTCCAAAGGATTCATCTCCTTTGCTATGGAGTATGTTCCTCCAGGATCCAGAATCTCCCAGAATCTCCCAGAATCTCCCAGAATCACATAGGCTAGAGGAAGGCTCTTATGAAACAAACAGGATCACACAAACCCACCATGGGGCTGCTGAGAGAGCAGAGGTGACTACCAAGAGGGTAGGTAGGCCTGTGCTGGATCATGTGCCTGGAATAGTCAGGAAGAGAATTCTGGACCCCAGAACTAGAAAGGCAACAGCTATCCTCCGGCTGAGTAGCAGTCATTTTTACACATTTAGAGAAACATGGCGACCTACACAGATCATCAGTGAGGCAGAAGTGGGCTTGCTTTCTCCCCGCCCCTATGTGCTACTCAAAGGGACAGGAGTGTGGGAGACCAGCTGGGAAACCAGCTCCCACATTTTACCCCAGGGTACTCTTGAGGAGAGAGGGACAAGAGATTTAGATAGAAGGATAGAGGGGAGAGAAACAGATAGAAACACAGGATAGTTCGGGAGGGCAAGGATCCTTATCCACCGGCCCCTCCTGTCTCTTCTAAAGGGCTACTTATATGAGTGCCAAGGGGTGGAGCAAAAGACCTCCCCCTAGCTCAGCCAAGTGTAGACCCTTCCAATCACCTAGCAACCACGCGCATTGTCAAACCCTCCTCTAATGCAGCTCTACTGGGTAAAGCAAGCTCAGATCTCACTAGGAACCTTTGTGGGCCTCCACACAGGAGGCCTGCTGGGTGGGGAGGGTCACCCTTGGCACACTGGCCCTCCCACCTTCCAGGCCTTTCCTCCAGACCTATGACACACCTCACCCTGCAAATGCTCTGGAATCCCAGGCTGCAGGAAGCACTGGCCTCCTGGCCTTTCCCACCCAGCCCTGGCACCTGTGCGAGCGGGCTGCACCTGCTCTTTCCAGCCCAGCAGGTCCGCTGGCCACAGGAATTCCCTCTCCTTACCTCTGCCTATGCTTCTCTTGACCTGAGGCCTTCCACTGGAGACTGCCCCTTGCCAATGCCCCTCCTACCACCCATAGTCTGAATCTTTCCTTCTTCAGGCCACCAGGGACTGAGGCCAGATGAGACTGTGGGAACATGTAGAAGAGGCCCTAAGCAGAAGCAAACATGTAGCTTCTATCTTTGCAGAGCAATGCCTGTATGGCCCTTGGACCTCTCAGAGTTCTCTGTGGGACAGGCTAGATGAGGACCATGAAATGTGGTTTACAAGATGGCAGCCTGAGGGTCAGAAAGGCAGGTGACTGGCCTAAGGCCACCCAGTGGAAAAAATTCTCTCTCAACAGCCATTTCCTCCACTGTTGAGCTGGGAACATCAGAGTCAGCTCTGGGTCCCCAACATACCTGCTTTGTATACTGCCCAGCCTTTCTCAGCCGAACTGCCCTCGTCTGAATGCCCTTCCTGGCCAGAGTTCTCTCTACTCAGCCCCACCTGGCTCTCGCCTTCTCTCAGATTTCCCCATCTCCCCCATTTTCCTGTAATCTGAACACATCACCCAGAGACTCTTCACACTGTGGTTGAATGCCTTTTACACTAAGGAAGTAAGAACCCGCCACGGCGTCGGCAACTTTGTGAGAGAGTGAATAAGTGAATGGGTCTCTTTGCCTATCTTTTGACGTGGCTGACAGAATTCATTTGGGTGAGAAGACTCACGTAGGTCCCAGCACAAAGCTAGGCAGGTGGCCCCAAGTGTTCACTGACACGAGCCACCTGAAGCAACGCTACCCTCCATGCCCCACCTGCCAGCAGAGCTGGGCTTTCTGATCAGGCCAAATGCTTACACAAAGGCCCCAGTGGCCTGATGCCAGGGGACTGCCCACTGGCCTCTAAAAAGAGCAAAGTCTGCCTCCAGCCTGCTCTGCCAGCTCAGCTGCGTCTACACCACCCGCCCAGACTCCCAAGCCTGCAGTGCGGGGAAGAAAAGGAGGAGGAAATCAGGTCAAACCAGATGGCAAAGCGGTTCTCTTGGTCAGCACTGGGAGCTGGAGGGCTGGCAGCAGGAAGTGCTGCTGCCAAGCAAGGCAGAGTGGCTGCTGGGTAAGGCACAGCCCTGCCTTGGGGATTCCAGCCCTGGCCTGTGTGTTGTGACTGGCTAACCAGGCTCTGAGGCTTGGATTCTCCACCGACCATGGCATTTAATCAGTAGACAAAAGCACGTCCCACATCACTATGTACTTGTGTAGTGGGTGAACCTATTTGTGCTTTATATAACATGTATGGGTATATGGCTGGCCTTTGTTCTGCTGTGGCTTCAACCAGCCACAGATTGAAATGCTGTGAAAACCAAGAAGAACACAGACAGACTTTTTCTCTGTTCTTTTCTTTAAACAAATAGTTTCCCCGACAACTATTTATGTGGCGCTCACCTTGCATCCTGTGCGAAGTGATGTGGGCAGAGCTGTCAGTGTACGGGAGGATGGGCTTCACAAGTGCTATGCAAACCCGAGGCCACTTGATAGAAGGGACTTGAGCATCTTCAGATGCTGGTACCCATGGAGGGACATCCATTCCTGGGTATCCTTGGAGGAGTATCACTGGAGGAGACAGTAGGATCTAGTTAACATTTGTCAACAAAATAAAAAGAATGAATAGATCAGTGGCTCGTTTAACATCTTTCGTTGCTATGACAGAAGGGGATGGGCGGTCCTATGTCCACTTCCAAAATGGAGAACTGGAAGAGGCAATGAAGCCCTCATAGAAATGTAAAGTGTGGGCACAATCAAGGCCACTCGGGAGAGTCACTGAGTGGTAACGGTGACACTGTACCTCCTTCTCTCTCCTCCATCCTCTCCCCTCCCCTCCTCAGGACTGTCTGTCCTCTCCGGGGCTGTCTCTGAGCCCTGCAAGACTCATAGCTTCCCATCACACTTCCCCTATGCTTAGTCAGGAATCCTCTGCCTTCTCAACTTCCCTAATTCACTTATTTTCTTTTAAGATCCCAATGAGGGACCTGGCTATACACAGGGCTGGCCTACCTGGGGACAGGGGAGTCTTGCTAGGTAGGCCTAGTCAGGGTGTTTGCTTGCTTTTATGATCACAGGTCACAAATGGAAGAAATCTAAGGTGGGTGTAGCTGTTCCCTTCTCAGTCACAGACCTATTGTCCAGAGAAGGCCAGCTATTCAGTTCTGAGGATCTCTGTGACAGGGTGGCCTGGGAACCAAAGCTAGTGGCTGATACCCACTGGCCAGGACTGGACTCAACAGCTTAAGCCCAACGTACTAAGTAGTCTCCAGATGTGAAGCCCCGAGAGGCTTGGGCACTTACTTGAGATGGTACCTGAAATAGTGAAACCAAGACCCTGCTTGCTTTTCCCTGAATCCCCATTTGGCACCTTCTGGCCAGGGTCAGTGGGGCTCTGTCCCTGGGCCCTGTGTCCCAGAAGGCCCTGCTCTGACCCATCCAACGTCAGGAGTAGAGTCTTAGGGCTGAAGGGATGCGCCCAGTGTGCGGTACACACTTCTCTCCCTGGCACTCTAAGCCCTGGGGCTCCAGGTTTCTCTTTCTGAAGTTAAGTCTCTCTCCTAGGCTTCCTCAGTGTGGGCCACATGGCCAGGGCATGCCCGAGGTGTAGGCATTGATCAAGGGCAATTGATATGTGGGGTGTGCCCAGAGCTGGAATGAGGGCTTGGTGTTCAGCTCTTTCCTGGTGCCCCATTGTAGGTTCTGGGAAATGAAGAAGTAGCTGTCCTGTCCTGGTGTGGCACCCAAAGAGCTGACAGCCCCACCCAGGCTCTGGGTCCTCAGGAGGCCAGGAAGGACATGCTGTCACTGTCTGCTGTCTGGGAGCTACACATGGCCCCAGCACAAGCAATGGAAAGAGGGGACCTTGTGGGCTGGGCAGAGCATCATTTGGGGGTGAGCATGCCATCTCATAGCACAGCTGTGCTCATCCTAGACCTGAGGCCACATGACTTTTACAAAAAGATATATTATTTTTAGTGTGTTCCTGGTACCCAGGGAGGCCAGAAGAGGGTGTTGATCCCCTGGATCTGGAGATACAGATGGTTGCAATCCTCCATCTGGGTGCTGGGAACTGAACCCAGGTCCTCTGCAAGAGCAGTAAGTGCTCTTTACCACTGAGTCACCTCTCCAGCCCCAGGCTCTATCACTTTTGAGGCTGACAGTAAAACTCTGACGAAGGTCACCCAGCTGGGAATCTATGACCAAATGGCTTTCACTTTCCTCATGATGATAAGTTTGAAGTGTCAAATGAAGGAGGAAAAGAAAGAGGTTTTGAATTTGGGAGTAGGCGTGGCAGGGATCCTTGGTACTTGCACTGTTCTTGGCTGAACACTCCCCTAGCGACATTGCCACACAATTTGGGTGACAGAGGGTGTGTCTGACTACTAGTATAGTCCAAGCACCTACCCCTGTCTTAACTTCTCAGAAGAGACCTTGATTTAACCTTCATGGAAATTTATTCAGGTAATGATTCTTTCCGGGAAAGTCAGGCTCTCTTCTACCTCTCCCAGGAGGCCAGAGTCCTCCCGGAGTCCATTTCCTAGGGAAGGGAGAGCCCCACTCAGTCTAAGCTTGTGCTTCTCCGTTTCAGAGACGAGCTGGTAGAGAAGGCACTCTCAGGCCTCAACACATTCCTATTAGAAACTTATGAACAATGGTTCTGTCCGCTTTCCAGCCTCCCCTCCCCACACCCCAGCCTCTACCCAGCCCTTTCGTACAGCCACTTCTGCCAACGCTGCCCCTTTCCTCCTTTCTTCAGCTCTTCCCATTGAGGCCAGCTCAGTCTTGGCTCGTCTTCGTCTCTATGTTCATCTCTGGGATGTATCTGGCTTTCTCCTGCAAAGGATTCTGTCTGTTCTGCACTGTTGGCTGCAGGTCTGATCTGTCATGGACGAGACCACCCCACCAACTACTCTGTGCACAGATTGCATTGGGCTGAACTGTCCTCTCATACTTGAGCCAGCGTGTAGTTCAGACCATCGGTGCTCAGACATATGCAGGAAAAACCTGCTAGGGGCAGAGTCTCCTCTCAAAGCATAGTCTTCAACTGTGGGCCACCCCAGTTCTTTTCACATCCCAGCGGGCCTGTCTCTGTAAGTGTTGAGACATGCTGAGCAAGGTCAAAGGGAATTCTGCTGACACTCTAGGCTTAACTCTTGGGTCGCTGGTCTCTGGAGCTTGGGGTCTTTGCCAAGCTGTCCTGGTCTTTCCCTGACTGGGTGGGGACACAGGAGACAGCAACACTGCTGGCTGAAAGGCCCGTCATAAACACAAGGTGGCCTTTGACATTTTCTCAGCAGTCACCAGACTTTGCCCTGGGCAGAGGAGGACTAGGGAAAGGAAGGGCTGCAGAAATACTAGAGACCCTCTCCAGGGGCCTGGCAGAGACCGGGCAGGCAGTACTTCTAAGCAGAAGCTGGGCAGCCCCAGGGACACAGCGGAGCAGTGGGAAGCGAAGGGAAATTTGTTGCAAAACCAATCGTTACTGCTGAGTCAGGATTCGTGTGGCATAAGGAGCCACAGTTGAGGCTGCAGCTCAGAGTGCCTGCTTGGCATTGACTGCTCTGAGTTCCCAGCCTTCTGCAACTGAGCCTGCTCGGTTGGCCTATCATTTGCAGGGCACATCTGGAGTTCCTATTTGCCCAGCACCCCACTCTCGCTTTGAGTGACACACCTGTGTTCCCTAGAGAGCCCCTTCCTCACTCCTAGCCATTTGTGCTTAGGGTGAGATGGTGGGGGAGGGAGGTGGGGAGGGTGTCTTTCCTTCCCTCTGTCTTGGCACCTGGGTTGAGATGGTCACATGGCCCAGGCTTAGCCAATCAGTTCCTTGATGGCCTCTGGAACAGGAACATTCTGGAAATAGGTTTCCAGAACATCAGGAAAGCTGGCAAAACCACCATTTGCATTCTTACAAGGAACCCACCAGGCCTGGGTGGCTGGGTCCAGAGTAGATGTGTGCAGTGGTTATCTGAGGATGAGACTACCCCACAGTTGGGCAGGGTGACAGGGCCATGAGCCTCTGACCTCCCCAGCTGTGGGGCTGATGCTTTCTCTGCTTAAACACGTTTCAAGTTAGTTTTCTGCCATTTCCAAACGTAAGATTTTTGCCTATGCTTCCAGAGTCCCCTCCTCTCTATTTTTTCCCTTGGTGTAAGACTTACCACTTCCTGAATGGCACCTGCCTTGCCTTATTGTGCCAGACTGCGGTTCCCAACAGCACAGAACAAAGGTGGTGGTCAATGAATTGCCGTGTGCATGTTACAGCTGCCTTGCAAGGTGCTAATCACAGCTACTGAAGAAGAGACTGAGGGTCAAGGAGACAGGGACTTTGGCTTGGTTGGTAAGCAAAACCCAGACTATCTGGTTCTCTTTTGGGGCTTCTCTGAGAGATGCCACCAATTAGGCTTGCTAGTGCTTGTCCCTCCTGTAGCTGGAGTGCCACATAACCTGGGCTTCACGGAAAAGTTTTATGTCTGACTCTCCTTTGGTCCGCTGTTTTCCTCCACCCTTGTCTTTTCCTGTCCGTGTCCAACACTAGCATGGCAGCTGCGCTCCTGCTGCTCAGGCTTGACCACCAGCTGGAGCTGGGACTCTCTGGGGCAGGACAACCATCTGATCAGGTTGCCTTGGGCCACTGGCTCTGTGCTGTATCTTGGTTAGTCCCGCTCAAACTAGATGGGTGGAGAGGGGTGGGCAGTGATGGTCTAGAGGAAAGCACAGGGATGTTTCCAGGAAGGATACCCACTCCCCTTAGCCTTCACCTGTGTCCCCAGCAGTCCAGACAAGAGTCCTCTGTGTGGCTCCTAGTGTGGTGTGCCTGAGGCTCAGGGCTGGAAGGACATAGCTGAGACTGAGCAGAGCGTTGTCCAGGTGGAGGGGAGAGCTCCAAAAGCAAGTGGATCCTGGACAAGTACCTCCAGAATGCAAGGGACCCTGCACAGCCAGAGAAACAGGGAGCACCATGGGAGCACTCCACTTCCCATTGAGGTGCAGAAAAGGGCCCTGCGGGGAGGTGTTATATTGAGGACGAAATATGGCAACTGGGCTCCAAAGAATGTGTCAATTTCTGTTAGGATGAGATGGAAACAACGTCTCTGTCAGAAAGGAGCAGTGATGCAGTGGTGGGAGAGAGTGTGGCTTAGCAACAATGTAAGCCGGGAGTGGGGGCGGGGCTTAGAGGAGAAGGAAACCAGAGAAGCAATCATGAGCTTTCAGCTAAGCTTTTCTGGCTAGCCAGGGGAAGTTACTACTTCTTGGTCCGAGGCTTTCCTTGGAAGCAGAAGGGTTATTCTGAACAAGATGAAGAAATGCTCCGGAGAACTCAATATGTAGGGAAGACAATGAAGAAATGCTCCGGAGAACTCAATATGTAGGGAAGACAGGGTCGCCTAGGGTCGGAAGGGCTAACTAAAGGGCAGGCCAGTAGCTGAACCAATAAAACCAGGTCTTGCCTCACACTGAACCTTGGAGTCCAGAGATCAAGCTGGCTGGGGAGACACACCGGAGAAAGAGGACAGTAGGATGGGCAGGAGGCCATAGGCATGCTGGGAAACTAACCCCAGCCCAGGGGCTTGAAGTTGCTTCCTGGAGGAGGTGATACTATGGCTAGGCGCTAAGGGATGGATAGGAGTTTGCTATAGGATGTGATGCTCTCAGAGAACACCCCCCCATCCTCTCACCCAACGAAGCCTGAGCTTGTAACGGCTTGTCTGAGGCTGTGTTCTGCTAGGTGCTGAGGGTCTCATGTGGCTTATTAGGTCGTCAGACGCATTAGGTCATCTGCGGTACGTAAGGCCCTGTCGCTACTTCCATTCTCTGTGAGTATCTGGAAAAATCCCAGAGACAAACAAGAGCTAAGTTTTAAATAGCACATTGTTATGATGATCCTGCCTTGTTATTGGTTGTTGCTAGTCTCTTATTAAATTAAAATTCATTGCCAGTCTGTCAGGGGCAGTGTTGGCATCTCCTGAGGGTTCACCCAGCAAGGAAAGGGGGTATCTCGATGCCTCAAGAGTGTGAGGCATAGAGTTTGTCCTCAGAATGCATGTGAGAGGGCAGCCACTAGCGAGGCTCAGCTGAGGGCACTATGGGCAGAGGTAGTGACTGGGGTACAGTTACAAGGCAGCATCTCGGGATGACCTTGATCGCCCTTCTGAGTGGTCTGGACTTTCTCTTCCAAAAGTGATGAAATGCATGGCCATTTATTTATTTGGCAAATATTTATCAAGCTCTTACTATGTGCCAAGGGGACTCCTTCCTCCCCTGGTGTCTGCCCCTCTATAGGAAAACAGAGGTTGACTTGTAAGCCATTAAAAAGACTATCTTTTCAGCTAGTGAGGAAGTGAGGAAGCCTTAGACAGCTTTTCAAAAGCAAACACGGGTAAGGGGCTTGGTGGGAGGAGGGCAAGCCCAACGGAGTTTCGAGCAGCCGGAGAAGCGGTACGGGCTCCAGAGGCAGAGCGTGGGAATTCACAGCAGCTGGTATGCCAGATTCTACCTGTGTCTTACACCAGGCGTCTGTCCGTCCGAGGAGTGTCAGCTGCTTCCAGCACTGGGAGTTCACCCTTGGCCGTGTCAAGAAACTTAGGTCTTCCATTTTCTTGTTTCTCCTCTTGTCATTTTAATGAAGAAAAAGAACCACACACCTCATACCGCTTTAAACGTGTGTGTCTATAGTTAGCAGTGACATATTGTGTATTTCAAAATAGCTGGTAGAGGGAGAGGAATTTGAACGTTCTCATCACAAAGGATAAATGTTTGAGGTGACAAATATACTAAGTATTCAAATTAGATGGTAATGCCCTGTTTACAACATGTATGGGGACATCACACAATGCCTCATAAACAAGTCCAGTGATGCCCATGAGAAACCCTGAAGATGATGTCTTTCTAACACGCAAATTTCTCCATCCAGAAAAATTTAGTGTCCTAATGCTCACAAACATGATGTTTGTGCGTGTGCTTTTCCTGGGGTGGGTAATGGGGAGAATAGCTGCTAAGGTTTGACTGTATCCTCCACAAGTTCACATTTGGGAGCCTCAGTTCCCACGGTGCCGTTGTAGGGGGCGAAGCCTGATGGGAATGTCTTAGTCGCAGCGCTGTTCCTACAGAACGTTTTGGGGTTAGTTTGCTTGCTTTCCTTTGTGTGTCTTTTGCTTGGGTTTTTGTTTGTTTGTTTTTGAGACAGGATCTTGTTTTGTAGCTGAGGAGAGCCTTGAAGGTGTGGCAGTCCTCCAGCCTCTGCCTCTCAAGTGCTGGGATTACAGGGATGTGTCGCTGTCTCTGGCTGTGGACTGGTTTTGTTCTCTGTGAAATGGCATGCTAGAAATTCCATCTTTCCCTCACATGTCTGTTTGTTGTTTGTTTTTCCCTCTTATTCATGGCTTTGATTTCCACACTGCCTTCCACCACATTATGAATCAGCTTGGGGGCCTTACCAGAAGCCAAGTAGATGCTATCACCACGCTCTCAGACCCCAAAATGGAGAATCGAATGACTTCTGAACTTTTGTCTTTTGTGGGGGTGGAGAGGGGTGTGTGTGTGTGTGTGTGTGTGTGTGTGCGCACGCGCGCGCGTGTAGGAGGTCATGGTAGGCATATGCAAAGGCCACAAGAAGACTACAAGTGACCTGCCCCATCACTCTCTACCTTCTCCCCTTGAGACAAGGTCTCTCACTGAACCTGGAGCTCATCACTTTTCCACTAGGCTGCTGGCTGGCCAGTTCCAGTCATCTCCCATGTCTGCCCTCTATTTCCCCACTCCAGGGTCACAGGCAGACACATAGCCAAGCCCAATTTTTTTATGAAGATGTTAGTGCTTCAAACTCAGCTCCTCAAGAACTCTTAGCCACTGAGCCATCTCCCTGCCCTAACTTCTACACTTTATAAATTTGTGCTATTCTGCCATAGAAGTAGAATGAGCTAAAGCCACATCTTAGGTGACATGGTGAGCAGTTGTCGAGCATGTACTGCACATGCTCACACAAAATGATGAGTACAGTAGAAATGAGCACTCAAAGCTAGAAATGGCCACACAAGTATACATCCTCTCCTGCCTCTCCTATGAAGAAAGTGGGACTGATTTTAGGGCAAGCATTGGGCTTCCTAAATTTCATTTCATGAGAGATTTGGGACAAGACTGAAGACATCCTTTGATTAATGGTCACCCTGGGACAATGGTGAAAGTAGGTTTGTGGAGAGGGGGCTGAGGGTGGGAAAGTTGGGAAGAGCCAGCAACACAATCCTGAGAGACAGTGTCATAGTTAGTTCCTATTGTCTTACTTTTCTATTGCTGTGATAAGACGCCATGACTAAGGCAACTTACAGAAGAAGGAGTTTTGGGGGGGCATACAGTTTCAGAGGGTTAAGGTCTAAGACCATCATGGTAGCAGGCAGGCATGGTGCTGGAGTAGTAGCTGAGAGCTCACATCTTGATAAATAAGAGGCAGAGAGAGCTAAGTGGGAGTGAGGTAGACTTTTGAGACCTCAAGCCCACCCCCAGTGACACAACCCCTCAACAAGACCACACCTCCAAATCCTTCCCAAACAGTTCCACCAACTGGGAATTAAACATTCAAATATATGAGCCTATGGGGGTTTTTCTCACTCAAGGTGCCATAGTTATCAACACACCTGGGAAGATGGAACTCCAATTGAGGAATTACCTCCCTCAGATTGGCTTGTGGACACATCTGTAGAACATTTTCTTGATTCCTAATTGGCATAGGAGGGCACAGCATACTGTAAGTATCCCTAGGCAGGTGGTCTTGGGCTGTATAAGAAAGGTCTCTAAAAATGAAAATGGGAGCAAGCCAGTGAGCAGCATTCCTCCATAGCCTCTGCTTCAGTTTCTGCCTTGAGACCCTGCCTTGGTAAAAGACTAGCAAGTAAGAATCGAGTAAGTCCCTGCCCCCAGGTCAGTATTTGATCACAGCAAAAGAAAGTGGAGCAGGGCAGGTGGAAAGCACTGTGTAGAGCTGTGATGGAGAGGGAAGAGGAGACAGCCTGGAGAACTATCAGGGAGAATGATGAAATTAGATGTCAGTGGGGAACCAGCTGGGATGTGGACCCTGAACGCAGCTGCTGCTATACCAGACCCTCCAGAGCTGCCACCAGGTGAGCTCAGATGGCTCCTAGGGTTTCCTAAAACATTCTCACAGCCTGCCCGCAGTTCCTGTGGGTGATGCCCTCTCCACAGACTCCACACACTCACCGAGTCCTGGGCAGTCATCCGTGCCTTGTGACCCACTGGGGTTTGATGTGGTTTGTCCTCCAGGACTTCCTGTCTCAGAGATGTGGTTCAGATGCTGAGTGGTGGGACCTTGTGGGAGGTCACTAGGGACAGGACACTCTGGAAGGGTTTGAAGTCATTCTTATGTGAGCAAGTTGATTCACACGAGGCCCTCTCTGGCTTTATACCTTGCTCTTCCTCATATGCGTTTCAGCCACAGTGATGCCATGTGCCACACGGTAAAGAGGTAGCCAAGGGTGCTCACCAGAGCAGGTGACATGTTGGACTCTCAAACCACTCGCTATATGAACATCCTTTTTTTTTTTTTTTGTAAGTTACCCAGCCTCAGGTATTTAACGTAGCGATGTAGCACTGACTAGTAAGTACAAGAGACACCGTCAAATCTATTCAAGGTAAAAAGCACAGACTCTGATCTATGGAGAGCTTGGGGGAAAGCAGGCAAAGCCACGTAAGCCTTGGACTCTGGTCACTGAGTACTTGTGACTTGTCGGTAGCTAATGGAAATCTGTTTGGGTTTGGTAGAAATTACTGTAAACCAAGTAGGGCTCTGACTGTGTCTTGGCAAGGAAGGGAGGTTGATTATCTCCAGAAAGACTCTCCTCTAACAGACTGTGAATGAATTTACTTATTTATGGTTTTTGGTTTTTTGAGACAAGGTCTCATGAGATGGGCCAACTCACAGTCCCTATGTGCATGAGTCTAATGATCATGACTTTCCTGCCTCCAATTTCCTAGCACTGGAATCACAGATGTGATCCACTGTGCCTAACATGGGTTTATTTTTGTTTATGTTGTTAATTAGACTGGGTTCAGTTCATCCAATGCTCCACCTTCCTGGGGGCCAGGCACTCTTCTGGGTGCGGGAGAGCAAAACAGACCTAAATCCTTCTTCTAAAGATGAAGCAACAGACAAAAGACCCAGGTATCCTACTCCCCGGCTGAGGTGGTCCCTACCCCTGCCATGCCTCCAGACTGTGTGTTTGTCACAGGTACTGTGAGCATCTCATGGCAATGATGCTACTAAGTGCAGGCTTTGGTGGAGGAGAAAGCACATTGGTTTCCTCACTCCATGCTTGGCATGCTGGAATGGTTGTTTGCCAGATTCCACCAATGAAGTTGCAGGACTCCCAGTTAAATTTTAATGCAGTATTTGTGACATATTTATAGTAAAAAACCAAAAACCAATTTGTCTGAAATTCAGATTTACCAGAGTATTCTGTGTTTTATCCGGCAGCCCCAATTCTGCAAGTCTCAGAGAGAGGTGATCAGAGTTTCCACTGGGTCAGTGAGCCTCCACAAACGCCCTTCCCCTCTCACTGTTCTATAGGAGGTGGTACTTTCTGGATCTCATCTTCAAAGCATGGAGCGTACATACTCTGGGGGAGGCCAGAGAGAGAGAGAAAGCAACCTGTGCAAACCGTGGGCAGCAAGGCTTTCCAGTGGAGAGCTGGGCCAGGAGGACGCTGACTGGTCTTTGTGATTAGCACCCAGCCAACATGGCTAGAAGGGCAGGAAGCCATCTGGAGCTGCACGCTGAGTCACAGGAGGGAAACAAGAACATTGTGACTCCTGAGCAGCGGAGAGGCATTTCCCTGGAGATGGCAACGGGCACCAGAAATAGAAACCGCTCCTCTGCCGCAGCACTGGAAGGTTGAAGTCTCTAATAATCCTTGATCCAGTGACCACAAGGCCTCCGTTCAACCCTTAAAGGCTCCGAGCGAATGCATAAGAAGGTTGATCAGCTGGAGGCGGAGCTGCCTCCTTTAAAACCAAAGAAAACCATTACTGTTTATATGTTAGCAGAGTCTGTTCAGCCCCCACCCCCTCTTCTTCATTTTTTTCTTGCACCTCTCTCCTCTAGCTGTTTCCTGAACTTCCCGAATCTGTTTTTCTTCAGTGATAAGAATCCTTGTCACATCAAGACAGCATGATGTGGGACTGGAGAGACAGATCTTGGAGAGGACATGAATTTGATTCCCAGCACCTACATCAGGCAGATCATAACCACTTGTGACTCCAGCTCCAGGGACTCTGACACCTCTGACCTCTGTCAGAACCTGCACTCATGAGCATGCCCCCCCATACATATAATTCCAAATAAAAGTAAATCTTAAAAAAAAATAGAGGGCATGAGGGGTTAAATGAGGTCCCGCAGAAACCCCTCTCCTCCTGCAGATCTGACACACAGCAGGGAGCCAATGAATGATGGGTCTCATTTGCCTAGGGATACCAGAACAGCTCCCTGGTAGGTTGGTGTGGGCGTCACATGGCACCACTCATCTTTTTTCATTAGGCTAAGCTCCCAGGGAGGTCTGAGACCGGCTCTGACAACAGTCTGGTTGGGGAGGCTTCACACATCCTAGAAAGGATGCTAAAAACAGCCATTCCTGCAGTTCCAAAAACATTTCCTTTAATGTTGAACCCACTGCTGGCCCACTCCCTGTTAGACGGACAGAAGAACAAAATTAAGACCAATGCTCCAATGCCATCATTTTACTGTGTTTTTCTATGTTTCAATTATAATTTTTAATTTCTGATATTATAATATAGTTATTCCTTCCTTCCTTTTCTTTCCTCTAACTCCCCCCAAGTACCCCCTTGGCCTTATCCAAATCCATAGCCTCTTTTTCTTTAATTGTTGTTACATTGTATATAACACATGTATTTATATGTAGCTCCACAGCTCCACATTTTGATTGGTTGTGGTTTTCTGTAATGGCCTCTGTCTGTTGTAGAGATGCTTCCTTGATGAAGGACAAGGTGAGGACTACACTTATCTGTGATTGTAAGGACAAATGTCTAGATTGTTGTTAGGGGTTATGCTAGTCTAGTAAAGTGGTGGTTGTAGGTTTCCTCCAAGATCAACGGGTGGTTCCTGGATTTCCAGTGCCAGGCGTGATTTCCCTCTTGCTGTTGGTTACCGCCATGTATGTACCATTACTGTACCATCGGGGTTATTGAACCATGCTGCTCGTTGTTGTAGTCCATAGATGTCCTAGCTAGGTAGGACTATTCATTTCTTCCTCCTTTGGAAGCTTGTATGGTGCATTTGGTACCATAAAAACTAGTCCTCGGGGAGGAGGCTTTCAAGTCAGGTCCAGCTTGGGTCCTCCAGGTCCTGTGTCCAAAGTGCATGTTGTCTTCAGCATCAAGGACTTACTTTCCACCCCTGAGGGTCAACCAAGGCCAACAGCAACCACCTATAATGTTTGGGGACTTTCCTGGACATCCCTGATCAACAGTTCAAAAGAGGGCTCCTTAGGCCTGGTGTTTGGGAGGCAAAGTCATCATTGTCTAAAACTTTCATTATTGTGTGTTTATGTGCACACATGTCATAGCACATGCGTGGAGGTCAAAGGACAATGTTCAGTAGTCAGTTCCCTCCTTCCATCGTGGGTTCTCATCCCCTAGGGGGATGGAGCACAGGTTAACAGGCTTGCACAGCAAGTGCTTTTCTCAACTGCACCATCTCACAAGTATCACCGTTCGTGATGAGTGCACCGTGCTGGAGGAGCTCCGAAATCTCACAGCAATCCTCTCAGCCCAAATAGCATAAGGCCCATTCTGTAGCCAGGGAAAGTGATGCTCAGGAAGGTAGACTCTGTTGTCTCCAGTGCTCAGAGCTGGTCAGTGAAGGCTCCATTCCAGCCCTGAATTCCCTAGATGTCGTGGCTGTGGTACTGTGGATAAGCTTCTGAGGGGGAAGTGGAGATTGGAGCTTATGATGGAATATGAACTGCATGGCAACGAGAGCCTGGTAACCAGGATGGTTCTGAGCTGGAGAGCATCCTGGGGCCTGGACCACAGAAGGGGCTTCTGAGAAGATAAAATGGGCTGAGCACTGTGTACTTGGCCTGCTAAGGGTGAGATTCAGGGGAGATTAGCTTGCTGAGCCCATGGTGAATGCTGGACAGCAAAGGGAGGGAAACGGAGTCAGTATGTGGCTGAGGTAGGCCCTTCAGTTACAGATTCTACAACCAAGAACCCCTGGCCTGGCAGGAGCGATGTCTCTCCCCTTGGCCACTCTCAGCTGAGAAGATTCCCACA
The DNA here is from genome assembly GCA_902168325.1 of Peromyscus nudipes. NCBI lineage: Eukaryota > Metazoa > Chordata > Mammalia > Rodentia > Cricetidae > Peromyscus > Peromyscus nudipes. Next base: position 11,377 of record CABHPH010151404.1, on the reverse strand, counting down.
TAGCACACATTGTAGCTGATCAGTGTATGCAAACCTTGGCAGAGAAAGGAGGCCTGATCAGTCTCACCCCCTGGCCTCCATGTTAGCTTTCCTGGGTAAGAGGTAATAGTGACATTCCTCCACCTTCGAGGAGTCTACTAGAAAGGCGTCAGGTGAAGGATCATTAAAGTACACCTAGAGTCACGTGATGAAAGCTTTCTGCTGGTCACTCTGGCAAGATGTGTCTAGTGGATGAAAGCTCTGCAACCCTTTGATCCTGCAGTCTCTGGCTAGCTGTGACTCACGGGAAATTGGGGCGCGGGGGGGGAGGGGCGGCACAACTGTGTATGAAGTATTTTGCACCCCTTTACAAGACGAGAGGGAATGTAGACAAACAAGTAGAAATGCCCACCCAGCATGGTTAAATGCTAGGACATAGTCATCGCACATCCATGCTGCCACTAGAAGATGATATGACCACATCTTAATGGGTTAGAAAATTCAGTTTCAAACCATCAAATAGAGCCGGATCTCAGCTTGTAAATACAGTACTCTAATTCATGAACTTACTAAATAATTAATGCGTGTGCTCGTGTGCCAAGGACTATTCTGGGAACCGGGGAAGGAAGTTTACTACTTGGGGGAATAGACGATGAACACAGAAACTTGGAACGAAACAAGGTGATTTCCAAGAGAGATGACCCTAGGAGCTGACATTTTGATTGAGATGCACACACTGAAGGAAAGTGAGCCATGAAGGTCTGCAAAAGCATTTCATTTGGGGCAGAGACAAAGGCCTTGAGAAGCTGTGTACTTGGAGTGCTGAGTGGAGAGGAGCATGACAGAGGAGATGGGAAAGGCAGGTGGGGGACAGGTCACACAGAGGCTGACAGTCAAGTTAGGAGTTCATGAGAATTTTCCATTTTATAGTCCTGGAGAGATGGGTGAGTGGCTAAGAGCAAATGCAGTTCTTGCAAAGGACCCGAGTTCAGTTCCCAGCACCCATGTTGAGAGGCTTCATAACTTGCCTGGGATGCCATCCCCGAGACATACGATACCTCTGACTTTCACAGGCACCTATACTCATGTGTGTACATGTATGAATGCAGACAGACAGACAGACAGACAGACAGACAGACAGACAGACACACACACACACACACACACACACACAATTTAAAAAAATAATAAAAGTAGATCAGGCATGGTAGTGTACACCTTTATTCCCAGCATGAAGAAAAGGAGGCAGGAGGATCTCTATGGCCAGCCTGCTCTGCACAGTGAGTTCCAGGACAGCCAAATCAACCCAGTGACACCCTGCTGGGGGTGGCAGGAGGGTGGGTGCTGGGAGGGAGAATTTTGTACTTTGTTCAAAGTGCCCTGGATCTTCAGCATAGCAGTTATTATATACCTGTATCCAGAAGGAAATGCGCCAGCGGGTCAGTAAATGCCCTTTGAGTAGTGGGGGAGTGAGCCATTATTTGTTTCCTTGTCCGGTTGCACGACTCTCCAACGGTTGTCCTCAGAAACTAATAATAATTTTACTTTCAAAGAACTCACCAGAGAGTGTCTCCAGTTCCTCAAATGTTTCTTCCTCCTGTGTGTCGAGAGCCCGTGGCCTCTTCTCTCTTGGTCACTGTGAAACACCTCCGTGGTTGTGAGCCACAGTCACTTCATGGTGCCACTGAACACCGGGGCTGCCCCTTCTTACGTAACTGGGTTTGCGGACCCCGTACCCACCCTCTCTCTATTCCCCATCCTTCTGCCCATCCCAGACTGGCCATCATGATTATGGCTTGGATATGAAAAGCTCCCTGGAAAAGGCTGGTAGATTACTGAAGGGTTGGTCCCTGGTGCTGTCCAGGTAGTTAATGGGAACTTAGGAGGCGGACTCTAGCTGGAGGAGGCAGGTCACTGGACTGGCTGCCATGATGTAAACTGTTTTGTTATGCTGTGTCTTCCCACTATAGGGAACCAAGACTTTGAATAAAATAAATCCTCCTTAACCCCACTCCACTCACTTCCTCCCTTCCCTTGTCTTCTCAGACATTCGTGGTGAGAGAGGCCACCACCACACCCCCATTCTACCCCCTGCTTTTACGGGGTCAAACTTTTTAGTTTCACCACACATCACAGACATGTAGAGAATTATCGTGCTGTACCCCTAAAATATGTAACAATGTTATGTCCATTTAAATTGAAATTTAGATGTCAACTTTGAAAGGAAACTCACCCGAGAGCAGTGTGCAAAGCAAAGCAAAGCAAAACAAACAAAAAACAAAAATAATAATAATAAAAAACAACCAGTTCCATTTCTGAAGGGCTTCCGTTCAGTTCAGCTTCTCACTACACCATCTCCTCAGAACCTCACTAGAACCCCATAAACTCAGCCACACAATCTGGAGGAGTCAACTGAATTTGGCAAATGCAGAGGTTTAGGCAAAAAGAGAGATAGACTGGAAGTTCTCCTGCCCCAGCCCGAGCTCATGGTTCAACTTAAAGCTGTCCCACCTGTGGGAGGGCGGGCCTGGGCCTGGAGCTCCCAGCTGCATCAAGGACGAAAGACTGAAGGAAGGATGCTGTGTCGGCATGGAGACGCAGATACTGTTCAAGTGATACAGTCATTTGCCTTTGGGAAATCCACTTGGGAGGTGGTTCCGCTGATCTGACAGTTTAGGAGCTGTGAGTTCTCTGTAAGACAGAGATAAGGTCTGTGCTCCATCTTTACATACAGTGAGATGATCAAGTGTGGGCTTTGGGGCCAGAGTGGTAGACTGGGATCCACCCTATCACTGTATTAGTTAGGCCGGAGCCTACTGTATTAGTCAGGGTTCTCTAGAGAAACAGAACTGATAGGTTGAATCTATAATACATACAAACCAGATTTATTAGAGTGACTTCCAGGTTATGGTCCTACTATTCCAACAATGGCTTTCTCCTGAACCGAAGTCCAAGAATTCTGTAGTTGTTCAGTCCACAATGCTGGTATCTCAGCTGTTCTTCAGTATATGCCAGAATTCTGAAGAAGTGGGCTCTAATACTAATGAAGGAACGAACTTGCCAGAAAGAGCCTCCTTCTTGCATGTCCTTTATATAGGATACCACCCAAAGGTATGGTCCCTACTCAAACTGGATCCTCCCACCTCAGAAGATCCAGATTTAGGGTAGGTCTTCCCACTTCAAATACTTCCATTGAGAAAAATCCCTCACAGGTGTACCCAGCCACTTGGTGTTTATTTAATTCCAGATGTAGTCAAGTAGACAACCAAGAATATCCATCACACCTACACATTCTTCTTTCTACCCCAGTTTTCTAACCTGTAAAATGTGAGTGACAATACTTGCCTTCTGGGATGGTTGTCAAGAATAAAGGGATAAAGAAGTGGCTTGAAGAAGTCTTGGAGTGACATGTATGGTCCTTAAATGTCAGGTATCACTTTGTTGTCTTTTCAGATTTAAATCTGAAATTCAAAGTACTCCAAAATCTAAAGGTTTTTGAGAATTATCATGATGCCACAAATGGAAAATCTGACCTCCGATAAAGAAGTTTACATATGCTTAGTTTTATGTGCAATAGTGTTTTTAAATACTTGTGTAGAATTATCCTGATAAAGCTATGTCTTCTTCTTTTCCTGTTGTTTTGATAAAACATTCTGACAAAAAGCAACATAAGGGAGAAAGGTTTGCTTTGGCTCACAGTTCAAGGTACAGTCCACCATGGTGGGGAAGTCAAGGCAGCAGGAGCTTGAGCTGCTGGTCACATGACATCCATAGTCAAGAAGCAGAGAGCAGTGAATGCATGCAGCGGCTTAGCTCTCTTCCCCCACTTACACAGTCCAGGATCCCAGGGAATGGGGCCGCCTATAGTAGGCAGGTCTTCCCACTTCAATCAGTGCAATCAAGATAACTGCCCAGGCATATTTTGGAGCCCATCTCTCAGGTAATTCTGGGTTCTGCGAAGTTGGTGATTAACACTAGCCACCACAGGCTGTGTGCACAAAGTGTATGGGAATGAACATTTGTGAATTTCATCTTTGGATTTGGGTCCCATCCCCAAGATATCTCACCAATATATGAAAATACCAAACCTGAGACCATGGAATGGGAAAGGGCTGTTGAGACTGAGTTGGCTGTTGCAAGGGTTCAGAGAGAAGTGCACAGCAGTAAGTGATGAACTCAGCCCAGATACTCAATGAACAACAGCTGCCACCCCTGGCCAGCCTCTCACCTCAGTGCCACCACCACCACCACCACCACCACTGCAGCTGTAGTAATTTCACATAGGAAACACACAAATGCACCGGGCAGCATTTTATTTAGAAGAAAGACATCTGGACCCAGGAGCAGGGCCCTTTGCTAAGTTCAACACTAGATCTGTTCTCTATCATGTCAGGAGGTTTCTGTCTGTTCAAGGTCACGGGACGGGTCCCCTGGCCTTTTCCAGAGTCAGTCTCTGATTCATCTACTAAGCCATCTTTTCCGTTTCAGCCTTGGCGTCTGCCTGGTGAGTGGTGCTTGGGCCGCTGGCCTCTGACTTCCCATCCTATTTTCCAACCTCAGTTGTTGAAAGCCATAGACGGTTTTGCCATAGCTGTAGACCATATGTTCTATGCTTTATTATCTGTCTTTGGCTCGCCTCGCATCGAAAACTTAAAATACATTTCTCCAAATGGGAAAGTTACTCACCACCGTGAATAGAAAGCCAGTACCACCTACTGTAGATAAAAGCTGCCCATAAAAAGAAATGCCATGAAATTAAAACAATGCTATTAAATTATGGAGAAATGGGGCTGCCCATCAAAGGCTCTGGGCTTAGGGCCTGGGCCTGTTTGATTTCCATTTAAGAGTGAAATTTGGAGAGGTGCTGTGTTTTTCAAAAATGTTAAAAGCATGTCAGAACCAAAGAAAGATTTTCTTCTTGATAAATGAGAAACGAAAGAAAATATAAACAAAAGAGGCTGTCAAACCACAAAATTCATAGTGTTTTTAACTTCCCTGTCTTCTCACTTTCTAGAAACTTCTCTTAGTACAATCTAGTTCTTTATTGAAAAGAACTAAGGAGAAGATCGCCAACCCCCCGCTTTCCACTTCTTACATCACTTCAGGAAGACCAGTTCCTTGCTTTGAAGTGGGAGAGCTCAGTTAAGAAACATTCTTCCCTGAGGAGCTCCAGGCCCTGAAGTCTGTGAGGCTTCATCCGAAGATGTGTTTGCCACTGCCTAGGCCCCTTCGGGCTGCTGTGGCAGAGAACCAGAGAGTGGGTGAATCCATGCTTTAGCAGCAGGAGCTGATTTCTCAAAGTTCACGTGTGGGCAGGCTTGGTGTCAAAAGGACTCACTTTTGATGTTCATGGGCACATTTTTCTGTCTTTCCTTAAAAAAATTTTTGAGACAAGGTCTCACTGTGTGGTCTTAGCTGCCTCTAACTCTCCATGTAGACCAGGCTGACCTTGAATTCACAGAGATCTGCTTGCCTCTGCCTCCCAAGTATTAGGATTGAAAGTGTGTACCACCACACGTGGCTCCATAGATGCCTCTTCTTGGCAAGGTCCTCACAAGGGTCAAGTCTTTAGGAAGCACCCTGGGTCTCTTTCATAAAGACATCAACCCCATTCCTGAGGTTCCACATCACGAATCAATCTCCTTCCTTCTCCTAATAACATCACCTTAGGAGCTGGTCTTCAGTGCAATAATTTTGGGGGGATATAAAGAGTGGGGTTATCTGTTTATGTAGTGGGGTTGCTTTTTGTTTTTCCAGTGCTATGGTGGAACCTAGAGTCTTGCAGGTGGTGGGTAGACTCTACTATGGAGCGATATTCTCCTCCCTTGTTTTTTTTTGAGACAAAGTCTCACTGTGTACTGAGGCTAGCCTTGATCTCACTATGTAAGCCTGGCCTTGAACTTACTCGGTAGTCCAGGCTGGCCTCAGTACTCATGCTTCTACTTCCTAAGATACTTGTAGGTGCCACCACACTCTGCTGGAAGCATGGTTAAAATTCCCCAAAGGAAAGCCCCAAGGGATGGACTGGGTCATTGATCCTCATAAGGGGTGAAACGGTGGGGTTCATCCCATAGCCACAAAGAAATGCATGCTTTTCTGGAGGTAGATTTTCTGCCTGCTGAACAGAGCAGATGGCCTCACTTGAGATGGGAAAGGAAATTGCTAACCCCGTCCTCTGGCAGAGAATTGAGGAAGAAACAATTGACTGATTCATCAGGCTGGGCTCTGTCCCCTCTTCTGCAGCCTCTGCAGATTTCTCCTGCAGATGCGTCTGTCATCAGAGAGTCTTCGGGGAGCGCTGCCCCCGATTCCCTTCTCCTAAATGGATGGGGATATGCCTCACCTGTGCACTGCACCCAGGTTTCTCAGCTGCCTTCCCCGAGCCCCTGCAATCTGTTCAGAGCAGCAATCCTATGGCACCATGGATGTAGAACTTCTTCCCTTGAATTCTCTGTTTCTGCCCAGTGGGCTACCTGGCACATAGGAGGTGTAAAGACATGCTTTCAGTTTGCTGTATTCATGCATACATCATCCATATAGCCATCCATCCATTCATCCATGCATCCATCCATACATACATATATACATTTCGAGAGTGGCCAAGTGAATGGTGTTTGAATCCTCCTATATGCTGCATATTAACCAAGTGGCCATTGTCCCGATTGTCTGTGATTTTCTCAGCTTCAGCCTCAGCAAATTGGCATCACTGGGAGGCTTACTGGTAGATTCCATATGTTCATCTTCATGGTTCCTGCACATCATGGAAGAAGATGGCATTAAACAAATGTTTCCACAATGAAATGAGCAGCCTGCCCTCTGGATTAGTGGGCTCTGCGTCTGCCGGCTTAACCAACATCTGACTGAAAATGTTCAACAAAAATTGCATTTGTACTAAAAAATGCAGATTCTTTCTTTCCTGACATTGCTCCCTAAAACCAAGACAGTGTAACTGTTATCTCCATCATATGTGGGGATGTGCACAGGGATGCTATTACATCTATGTAAGGGTTTGAAGCATCCTGGAGGAAGGAAGACCTACTCTGAATGAGGGCAGGACCATTTCATGGGCCACAGTACTGGACTCAATGAAAGGGGGAAAAGGAGAAAGACATCTGAGAACCAGTCTCCATCCCTCCCTACGCCAGTGATGCCCCCAATTCCACCATGCCTTCCCCGCCATGATAGACTGCATCCTCTAAGCCATGAGCCATAAATGAGCCTTTCCTCTGACACACCATTCTGTCAGGCATTCAGCAGTGAGAAAAGTAACTAATATAATTAATCTAACTGCAGTGTGCTCAGAAAAGAAGTCAACCCTGGGAGAAGTGCCTTGATCAAGAAGGACACAGCTTGTCCAACACAAAGTGGTGAGTGCAGTGAACTGGAGGCCTACAGTCTCTTGCCCCCATTCACATGGCACTGTTTGTATTTTAATTGGCATTTCAAGCACCAGAAGCATTCTCTGATGGATTAGATAAAGGTCTATTGAAAGGGCATTAGAAGGAAAAGCTGAAAAGTCAGGTCTTGACAGAGAGAGAAACCTTGGTTTCTTAGGGAGTTGGAAATGGTTAATGCCAGGACCAGCGAGTTCCCTTCATTCTGTTTCCATTACAAAAACTGGCTGCAGCCATTCAGTGCCCTTGGGTTTCTCTTCCCAAGTTTCTTTGTGGGTTTGGTTGAAGATTTTTAAAACAGGGTCTTGACAGCCCAGGCTAGTCTCCACTTCGACTGTGTCAGGAGAATGACCCCCAGCTCTTGAATATCTTGCCTCCAGCTCCCAGATCCTGGGTTTACAGGTGTGCTACTGCACTGGACTCCTGCCTGTTGTTTTTATTACAGGAAGAGAGACTGTGGTGCACAAGCTTGGGTCTCATGCCAGCCCCGAAGTCAGGCTAGAGTGACAGTATCATCAGAAATCCTAAGACTACTTATAGATCAGACCTTATCAGAGAAGTGTTTTTGTCCAGTGCACAGTGGTTAACACAGAAACACACATGGGATCACAGTGAGCAAAATAAGCCACTGAAGGGTGATCAGCCACAAATGGGGTATCTGTGTCACAATCTCCCTCCCCAAGGCTTGGGGACTGTTGTGGGATATTCGGATTGCACTCTGACCCTCCCAACACTTGCCAATAAAGTTAACGCTTGAATCAGGGGCCAGAGCCAGCGACTAGCTGACCAGAATTGGCCACAGAGAAGCCAGCAACTTGGATAGAGAAGACACACAGAAAGGAAAGGGTGGGGAACTCTAGGAAACGAGAGTTTAAATTTCCTTTTTGATTTTGGGACTAGGGAAGAGACCTGTCTCTTGGCAGTGTCTCCGGCCAAAAAGCCAAGTCAGCTAGTTGCTACTCAGTCTCTCTGAGCTGACACGTTTTCACCCCAAACTTTGACTCCCAAGTTTTATTGATAAATAGAATAATAGAGATTTAATTTAAATCTGCATATCATAGCTGTTACAGAGCCAGGGGCCATGGACCAGAAGCCCTGCCAGGCCTCAGCCTGAGTGGCCGGCAGGGCACTGTCTGTGGTGCCCACAGACAATAATTAAAATATCAATAGATTCATGTGCAGCTGCTAAGCCAACAGCAAAACATCAGGGGACCGTCTCAGTAATGGGATGGAAAGACTTTAAGAGGCAGAGGTATGGGAGGACCACAGTGAAACAGTGTCTGAATATGACTGGACCACTGCATCAGTGAACTCATGGCCATGGAAGTCCCCTACAGGAGATCGGAACAGGACCAAGCCACTCAACCTTCTAGCACGGAGTGGGAGGTGGTCCATGAACCCCAACCAGGAGGAGCTCTAAACAGCTAATGGCTGCTGGAAGAGGGAGAGACAGTTTTCCTTAAGGGTGTGGCCCCTGGTAGGTGAACCATGCTCCAGCTGATGGCCTCACACTCGGAAGTAGATGGGCAGCACACAATAGAATTGGTGGATTAATAATAATAATTTTTAAAAAAAGGACACAAAGTTTGGGGATATGGAGGAGGGAGCAGATCTGAGAGGAGTTAGGAGAGAGGAGTGGGGTAAATATGATCAAAAATACACCTTATGGAATTCTCAAAGAATTAATGAGAGGAGCTGGAAAGAAAGAAACCCCAAGACCACGCAGCAGAGTGAGGGGTAGGTGCTTAACCCGAGCAACATAGGGAGAGAAACCACATACAACCTTCTCTCATGCTCACCAAACCTAACTTTCCTTTGCTATAAAACCTGAGAAATAGCAGGTCCTGCCTCACAATTACATATATATACACAGACACACACATGCATACAGCTCTTTATCCTGGGCATGACACATAATAGTTAATGAAATCTTAGTATCGTGGCCAGAATTGACTTCAACACCAACCTGTCCCCAGGCTTTGAACTCCTAAGGATAGTTCCCTGTACATGGATTCGTCCTTTGTTCTTGGCATGGCACATGACAACTGGGCTTTGAACTCCTAAGGACAGCTCCTGTACATGGATTTGCCCTTTGTTCTCGGCATGACACCTGACACCTGCTAGAGACTCCGTAAATGGCACTGGCTAGTGGCTAGAGACTGGTACCCTTAGGGACACCCACGTCTTAGTCAGCACCATGTGACACCATGGAACGCTGCCAGTAATGCGTGTGACTCTTTGTTACTAGTTTGGACTGTAATCCTAAGTGGATCAAGCAGCCTTCTCGTCCAACAGTGAAGTGGTCCCAGGTATGTTTTCGCAGCCTTTGTCTGCAGCTAGAAGCCTTTCCCTAACCACACCATAGGCAATTTGCATTTAAATTGGTTTTTGCTCATTACAGAACTCTTGTAGGTCAGCTGGAGTTTTCATTCTCCAGAGTCAGTTTGGACATTCCGTTTCCCACTTGAGGGTCCCTCATGCCACCTCCCCCTCCCTGACATCGAGATGGAGTCACAGAATCTCATGGTGGAGATTAGATATCGGAAGACTGTTTCTCAAATCACATCTACACTTAAGTAAGCAGGGATGAGGAGACCAGAGGAGCCTGGATTTAGAACTCTGGTCTCATTTGTTCCAAAGCTGTCCACAAAGCATGCTGCCAAGTGCTGGGCATGCCGGAATAAATGGGACACATCTGCTGCCCTCCATGAGCTCCCTGTCTAGTAGAGGAGAGAGAAAACTAAGGTTTGAAACCAAAAACTCCCATTATATTCAAAGGACTACTTAATAAATGTCAGAATGAATTCTAGCCAGACTACAGGCTTTCAGAAAGTGTTTATCATGAACTGTAGTTGCGCGCGCGCGCGTGCACACACACACACACACACACACACACATGCGTGCGCATGCAAGAATGTGTGCATGCATACACACTCTCTAATATCTCTCCTAAATATCTCCTGAGACAGGACTTCTTAAAATCTCCAATTATAACCCTTTCATGCTCCAGAAATTTTCACACAATGTGAGCAAACAGGTAAGCAGTGTAGATACACAAATCAAATATTTCCTGATAACAAGTCAAAAAGGAATTTATTTAAAATGATTCTTCTATACATATAATTTTTGTGCTTATTAAAGACAATATTAAATTTGCATCCTGATGAGAGAGATGCACTCGCTTCTTGTTATAGAAAGAATTGAATCTTGGGTGAAAAGATGCTGCAGGATGAAGAGTTAATTGATATTTTGGTTTCATAATTGTTGGTGCTAAGAATGGCACTTTGCATAAATATGAAGCACGAAATGGCAAAAAAATATGTTAAAGGCCATGTCCAAAAATTTTGGGAATTTTGTCCTCATCTCAAGCCAAAATATGTTGAACAAGCGTTTATAAAACTCTAGTCAGTAACTCAAATAGAAATTTTTTTTAAAACTTGAACACTGACACGATCCAGTCGAGAGGTGTGCTAACATGACACTTACATGTGGAGGAGTGATGTAGGAAAATATACAGTCTTTGCTCTCCATAAGTAAACAACGTGTTTCTATCAGAGCAGACAACTGTGTTAAAAAACACTATCCCTCATAACATTTGATAGTCTGAGCCCAGGGGTTTCGGGCTGTGCTTGCTGGTGCTTGGTGGTGTGAGGCATGCGCCGTGCAGAGTACATGGGCTGTGAGTTCAGAGCCAAGGCTACAGAGCAGTGAAGCCAAGTGGCTGTGTCACGTGCCTTGTGGCTCGTGCTGCCACAAACACCTTGGTTTCGTTACGTGTTTAGTTAACACATCACATTTTGGTCATTGTCTATCCTGAAACCTTTTACTGTAGCCGTATTTGTGTGACACCCTACCGCCATTAAATCGTGATCCCATATGGGGTCAAGCCATAGTTTAAGAAGCTCAATTCTGAAGCAATTCGGCTAGCAACTTCAGCCTCCTGCTGCCATACCTTACCCTTATCAACTTTATCCCCTTGGTCTGAAGTAACTCCCCCCTTAAGC
>CABHPH010151403.1:0-57401 GCA_902168325.1 Peromyscus nudipes | reverse complement strand
ATAGATAGATAGATAGATAGATAGATAGATAGATAGATAGATAGATACGTATAGATACTTTGTAAGGTGCAACATTCAATAAGAATACAAGCTCTCTTAGTTTTATATAAGGAATATTGAATGGTAGACTTATAAAGCTAGTATTTTATTATTTATGAAAAAGTCTATGATGATGAAGATATGGGTGCCTGGCTTCAAAATATGATACATTGTTTATGGATTATTTTCCAAATTACCATTGTCATTCATGAAGAAAAGCTGAGAATGCCAGACTGTATGATACAGTAAAACTTCCCTTTCCTTGCCATAAACTTTTACTTAGAGGAGGAATTCTAACTGAAGTGCCATAGGATCAGGATAAAGAACAGAAGACTAGAAGGGCACCCAAGTAAATTTATAGAGTTTAAACATCCCATGAAGTTGATGTTTATCACACATTTGGATGCTAATGTAACCAGGAAGATCACATCAGTGTCAGAAGCAGATGTTAGGAGCATGCTATGGGATATGTCATCTATGCTTTTCATCTGACAAATGCATCCTTTAAAGAACGTGTGTGGCAAATGGTAAAATAAGATTAGGGGGATTCTAAACACTCATAACTTCACCTTACCTCCCAAAATACTTACTCACACTCCAATTATATGTAAATATACAAATGCTGTTATTTTTCCCTTGGTTAATAGCTTTAAAATATTTCTAAGTCTCGAAATCAGCAGTATAGAAAAATACAAAAATAGGTTCAATAATCTGTAGGTGTTCCTGAGTTATTCAAATGATTTGAAAATATTTTTAAATATCATATTGAAAAGTGCCTAAAATAACAAAAAGATATTCAAAACTCAAATGTTAATCTTTCTAGTCCAAGGTGTCTATCAACTTGAATGCTCAAAATATTAGATATTTTTGTCATGTTATATTGTTTTCAGGAGCTGGTCAAATAACCTTCAGTGTAGCACTTCCCAGCATCAAAGAAAATAAAATGTCAAAATTGAAATGTTCACTTTCATAATATTTTAGTTATTAAAAATTCTTTGCAAAGGTTGATTTATACTAACCATGGCATTTTAATAGTCTAGAAGAATATCAAACTAAATGAAAAGAATATCATGCAAGCATTACTATTAAAAGTATATGTCTGAATTTGAGAAAAATACTATTAGGTTTATTATTCTGCGTTGGATTCTTTGAAGGCAATTTCTGTTAGAGTTTCAGAAGCAAGTGTTTATTAGGGCAGAGAGATAACAAACTGTGATTTAGGCTTTCCTGGTGTCTCACAAAGGGCTGTAAGGGCTCTGCTTTTGTACTCTTGTTTTGCTCAGTGAAGCATACTGGAACTCCTCAGAAGAATGTGACCTCTGATGAGACAGTCTTATGCAGAGCTGAGCAATATGTCCTTCCTTGAAAGTAGATCTAGATGTCACATCTTAGTCTCTATCAGAATCATGTTTTATGTCACATAGACCTGTTTTCTCATTTGGGGAAAGATCTAGAAAATTCCAATGACTACCTCTTGATTTGGGGAAGCTTAGAAGAAGATCAGTAAGGCAAAAGTTCCACTGCTACATTTAGATACTTGATCACAGTTGCTAGCCAGTTCCCTCTTCTAATTTCACTTTAAGTAACCCTACCATTTGAAGACACATAAACTTGAATTTTTACCCCTTAGTTCACTGAATGTCTGGCCACTCTTTCCTCTTCATAACAGGGTGGCCATACTTGTTCCTTTACAGTTACATTTGGGCAAGGGGCTAAGATGACACACTCATATGCAGTACCTAGATTTCACACATTCCTGCATGGGCCTGTTGTTTAAGCAGCATTGCTTCATATGAGGCCAGAGATTGCTTCTTGTAACATGGATCTTAAAAGGTCTTATTAATAAAAACAAACCCAGGGCCTGGTATTGGGGTGAATGCTGGAAGATCAGAGAAGCAGAACAAGCAACAGCCACCCCACTTTGCCAATTCCTCAGCTGATCCTGTTTCCTCAGACTGGAAGCCTCTGAGTCCTCATTCAAATGGATCTCAGCTGAACTGCTACTCAAAAGCCTAAAAGCTTAACCAGTCCTACTTTCTGGTTTTCATGCCTTATATATCTTTCTGCTTTCTGCCATCACTTCCTGGGATTAAAGGCATGAATCACCATGCCTGGCTGTTTCCAGTGTGGCTTTGAAAACACAGAAATCCGAATGGATCTCTGCCTCCAGAATGCTAGGATTAAAGGTGTGTGTGCCACCATTTTCTGGCCTCTTTATCTAGTGGCTGTTCTGTTCTCTGACCCCAGATAAGTTTATTAGAATGTACAATATTTTGGAGAACACAATAGCACCACAGCTTCTCTTGTCAAAAGTGACCATTTTTGCTTCTGTGATATTGTAGTTTATAGTTCAATGGGAATACCACTGTGTTAGTGGGGAAGTTGTGTCCTTTTCTAACAAAAGGATTCCTAACCATGCAGAGTTCAGAGTTGCAGAATTAGAGAAAACACAAGCTCACCTTTGGTCAGTAAGGATAATGACAAGTGCATGGAAACTGCTGATTTTATTTCTTGGTTCCAAAGTTGTCTGCATACGAGCAAGAAAACTACATAAAAATTGTTAATTTGCATCATATACAACATCTGGAAGCTTGTGAGCTTATGCCTCAACTGCCTTCAGCAAGCTGTTCCAATACTATATGGGAATAAAAGATTCCTGATTATAAAATATATAATATGATTGGTGTACTATGACATGATCTATGATATGATGACTATGATCAGTTGTCTAATCTCATGCCACTTTACTGTGAATAGATATCTCTTGTCTGAAACTCTGTTATGTATAATCACCATTTTCAGCACTATGTAAACCCTTGGACAGTGGTGCTGGCTGAAGCCTTGCATGCAGTAAAGACAAAGTAGTACCCTAAATATCTGTAGTACTTGCCAGAATACAAGGAACCTAGTGTGGTCCACTTGCCACCAAGTGATAAGTTTTAGTTCTTAAGGGACAAGAACCTATTAAGGCTAATAAGAGGTTGGGCAATCATTGGCTCCAGTAACAAGTGCAATCTTGGTCAATGGGAGTCCATTTTTTTTTACCTAAAAGCAGAAGAGCCTCTTCTGAGACTGTGGCTATGTTGTTCATGTAGCTAGTCTTCCAGCACTGGTCATTGATAACAGGGACTTATGAACCTAAAGTGGAAAAGTGCTATTCTGCTTAGTGTTATGTCCATGAAGGGGGATACTTGTTATGTGTTAACACAAGATTCAATAACTCATACTTTATAATACCCCTTTGTGTCCATTTACTTGTATATATGTCAAAATTCACTTTATCCTTACCCTTTTATCTTTCTCCTTCTGGGCAACTGACAATTCACTAGACTTTAACTCTCTATAATATCTTTCTCACAAAAGGACATAGTTCCACCATAGACAGAGCAAAACTCTCATTAAACTATAATTTTTCATGAGAGAACACCATTTATTGATAGAAGAAATGAATTCTGATCAAGTGGAGGAAGAGTGCCAATATCTACTGTCTATCATTTAAACATGGGGCGCTTTTTTGTTCCCTGTGAAAGAATTACAGGTGGACCACCTTAAGCCCTACCTATTAACAGTAATCGTTACAATTATCCATATCCAATATCTTTATAAAAGAAGAAATGGGGATATGATATAGATATATAGGATATAGATATGATAGGATAAAAGGGTAGATTGTTGAACCTACTTTTAAAGAGTAACAACTTGTTTAAAAATGTTTTACATCGCTATGGATTTTAGTTCATTGATACAAATTTAAAGTGAATTTTGTTATACTCTATGTATATTTCTCCTCTTGTTTAAGGTATTATGTTTATGTAACTCACATAAATTGTAATGGATAATTAAGAAATACAGATTAATAACTAGTCTTCTATGATAGTCAAACTTATAATCATGTTAAGTTTTCTAGATATACATAGATATAATTCAATTAGGTAGGTAATCTTAAAACACTTCAAAGACCTACAGAATATGGCATTTTAAATGTTTTAAAAATTTAGACTTTCTGGACAGTGAGACATGTCTGCTCCTGGCAGTATTGATTTACTTCAGAGAGGAGGATGGGCATCGAAGACACTCCATATGGAGATTATCTTCTTCTTGGCAAAAATATCCATTTGGGCAAGAAACTGTTCTTGCCTGAACTGCTTGAAAAAATGTGTCAACTGGACATTCAGGACACATAGGAAGGTGACCACTGAACTTTGCTTGGCAAAATGGTCCTTCAAGTTCCTGCTTCGCAGAGGAACCTGCCAGACATTCTACAGGACACAGAGAAAAATGACTGGGAGACTCTAGGCCTGTGGACTGAAGACAGATGCCCCACTTTACAGAGGAACTTTGGATGACTGTCCAGGCTGCCAGTTGTCTCTGTCTACTCTCGCAAGACTCCCAAAAGTTGCTTGCATCCTTCTCCCATTTCTCAGGTAATATTATATCCTTCTGAGGTCTTTGGTGTAGTTGAAGACTAGATAGTTATAATTTTCCTTAGTTATGATAAAAGATAAGTTAGATATGAAACCTTAGACTCACAAATATAGGATAGATAGGATATCTTCTTTAATTTTGCCAAATACAAATAGACTAGATATTATAGACTAGATATTGTAACTGTAATTCTTGCTTGATAATTTTTTTGTTATATGTAATTTTACTATGTGAAAGTTAAAACCTTCCTTTTTGAAAAAAAAGAAAAGGGAAAGTGCTGTGGATATTGCTCTGTATAAATAAAATCCTGATTGGCCAGTAGCCAGTCAGAAAGTATAGGCAGGACAAGCAGAGAAGAGAATTCTGGGAACAGGAAGGCTGAGTCAGGAGATGCTGCCAGCCACTGCCATGAGTACCAACATGTAAGATACTGGTAAGCCATGAGCCATGTGGCAAGGTATAGATTTATAGAAATGGGTTAATTTAAGAGATAAGAACTAGATATCTAGAAGCCTGAGCCATTAGGCCAAACAATTTAAATAATATAAGAGTCTGTGTGTTTATTTTATAAGTGGGCTGTGGGACTGCTGTGGCTTGGCGGAGCTGGAGAGAAACTCTCCAGCTACAGAGACTATAATTCACCAACCATCCACTTTTACTTGTATCCAATACTAAGGCAATGTATGTGTAAATGAATCTTGGGTTGCCTTCTTTTCTTAAGCTAGTAATATAGAATTCCCCCATGTATTCACAGAAGTGAGCTGAAGGGGTCACCTTCATGGAACAGTGATAGTTTGCAAGGTAGTCTGAAGAACCTGCCATGCTTCTTACTTGTACCCACTACTACCTGAGATCAATGTGACACATCAGTGCAATCTAACACTGGAATTTTGTTGGATGAACCAAGCCTTAAGATTTTCACATATCCTAACTCATGACGAATTGGTCTGACTACATGGTCAGTTAGCATCTTATGAAAAATCAATTTGAGTAAGAAGCCAGTAGAACACTAGAAGCTGTTTTCCAGAAGACTGTATTTGTGGACATCGCACCCTTCTTTCCAAACCCAGAGACATCACATGGTGATCCTCTTACTAGAGTACTATCCAATTCTCAATGCTTCCATTGCGATAATTAATACCTTGTAAATCTCATGGACTAACTAGGTTGTAACCACAGTGACAGGGGAATTATTGCATAGCCTCTTCAATGTATGGGTACTCTTTAACGAACTTATTATTTCATGTCATAAACTATCCGGATGAGAAAAGTACCCAGAAAGAGTTGAATATGTGGATTTTGGAACCTGAAGAAATAAACTTATGTTTTGAAGTATACGAGATGTCCAAGCATGGTAATAAAGGACTCTGACATTTAAGGACATGATTGGCCCTGAATCTTTGTAGAGTTTACTTCTATTTCTGGGGTTTGTACTCTCCCAAGGAGTCTGCATATTAACATTTACACACATTACCAAATAGGTCAGCTATTTTTCACAACATCATATTCAGTTATCTGTCATTATTCTTCATCTTCTTGATCTTCTGTAGAGCCTCAATTGCATTTAGCTAGAATAATCCAATTTCATTATTTTTTTAAATGAGAAACTTTGACCCTGTTCTCAAGACATGATGAGCTTTATTGAAATGCTGGTCACATGCCATATAAAATAACAATTTAAAAATATGTATTCAATATAAGAAATCTGCATTCAATATAATTTTTACTACATTCAGTCTTGCACAGTGCTCATTATCGTCTAACTTTATAATACTTTTGATTTCCTTAAAAAATGAACACCTATTAGTGGCATCTTTATTCTCTTTCTTAACAAATTGTTAATTAACATTATGGCTTTGGATTTGCTCATTGTGGGTGTTTGCTATCAATGGAATTGATTTTGTGACTTACCATTTTTTGTGATTTAGTATTTTTTTCAAATTTTACTGATGTTCCAATACTGCATATTTTTTTATTCTACAGCAATTTTCATTTATATTAACATAGGATATTTTATTTTCCTATTCTTTGGATTTATGGGCCATTTTTGATAGATAATTATTTTGATGCCACTTTGATATATTATGAGTAATGCTTTCTATGTAAGTTTTTTATCTAAAAATATTTTAATTTGCTAGAATTATTAATCCAGAGGTGGAATTAAAGACAATGTGGAACTCTCTCTTTTTTTTTTTTTGGTTTTTCGAGACAGGGTTTCTCTGTGTAGCTTTGTGCCTTTCCTGGAGCTCACTTGGTAGCCCAGGCTGGCCTCAAACTCACAGAGATCCGCCTGGCTCTGCCTCCCGAGTGCTGGGATTAAAGGCGTGCGCCACCAACGCCCGGCGACAATATGGAACTCTAATGATACTTTTTTTTGTCCAGAAAACATCTCTTGACACACACAAGACTGATAATTTGCTGGGTATTGCAGCCACGTTCATAATATGAGATCATTTAAGACTATGTACTTAAATTGGCTGAGTACACAGTAGGATAGCAGGTTAAATTAACTCGTCTTAGCGTCTTAGAGAACAATGTATCCAATCTCATGGTGGCTTAGATTTCCCCTGCAGTCTTTTTTTTTTTTTTACAAACTATGCCAAATAAATAAATTTAATCTTAAATTACATATTCCTTACTGTCCCTGACCCAGAATAATCTATTTGTATGTAGTGGTAATCATTTGCTGAGAACAGCAAACAGGTTGAAAGCAACCTTGTACAACAAATACCCACCAAAGTGCTGCAAACAACATGAGCTATAACTAGATAATATCTATTTGCAGCAGCGATGTTTGCTATTTATCAGGGTCAGTAAAGTGACTTCTTCCCTTGTGAAATTCTGTTAACGATTTCTGTAAATAATCCTTCATTTCTTTCCTATGTTGTCCTGGCTAATTTTATGTCAACTTGACACAGGCTAGAGTCATCTGAGAGGAAGAGACTTCAACTGAGAAAATGCCTACATAAGATGAGGCTGTAGGGTATTTTCTCAATTGGTGATTAATATGGAAGGAAAACTACTAGGCTGGTGGTACTAGGTAATGTAACAAAGCAGATCTATGGATCATGAGAAGCAAGCCAGTAAGCAGCAATCCTCTATGGCCTCTGCATCAGTCCCTTCCTCCAAGTTACTGCCTTGAACTCCTGCCCTGACTTCATCGAATGGTGGACTGTTACCTGGAAAGCATAAGATGAAATAAACCCTTTTCTTTTCAAGTTGCTATTGGTCATGGTGCTTTATCACAGCTAGAGAAACCCGAACTATGACATCTACCATGTTTTCTATGTTGTTCAGTAACTACAAAGCAAAACCCTTTGTTAATGACAGACAGACACACAAACACACATGCATGCATGCACACACACTCACAGAACAGGTGCTAGGAATAGACACAGGCACAGCTCACAGGCATTAGGAATAGACACAATGGACAAATTACAGAAAGGCCAGTAACCACAAACTACAGACAGAAGGGAGGCACCTGGAGAGAAGTAGAGAATTCAAATTTGGTCTCACTCTTGGTTGAAGTAATTCAAGAGGAAGTTGCTTTGTTTTTATTCCTTAATGCAACACCCATGTAGTTTAGTGCCCTCTGAGGTTATCTTTAATTCATTGACTGATGCATAGAATCACCATGGCTAGAATTTTAAAGAGTTGTTTTCTTACATGATTGTATAATTTTACATTTTTCTCAACAGAGTAGATGGAGAACAATATTTTTCAAATACCCTTAAGCATTTGTTATTTTCTATGTTTTTAATTAGAACCATCCTAGTGGCTTCAAAATTACATTTTATTGTGGTTTTCATTTGCATTACCTGATGATTTACAATGCTATATTTTCACGTAACCAATTATAATTTTATTTGTTGTTTTCTTGATGAGTATTATGAATCAAGTGCACTGTGATTGGTAAGGCATTCTTCTGGCACACCTTATTATTCATTATTAGTGAAATGTTTAACAATTTAGTAGTCACCTAGTACCTGGAGTTTCTCAACTCCTCTCTCCTACATGACTGCTGTGAAACACCATCACATTGCCTACTTTCTCAAATCACTCCATGTACCAAATGTTCCTGATTAGGTTTTTCAGAAGTAGATGTGAGACAGATTTGATGTATAGGGAATTTATTAAAATCAACATGTATTAACAGAAACAGAGGGTGAAGTCAAGCTAAAAAATGGGCCTAGCAATCTTGTCTAAATTTATGGGGTACTCTATAGCAACAACTGCTCATCACTTTCAATTTAGGCAGAAAGTGACAGGTGCTTATGCCTTTCCCCAGTGTAGACGTAAGAGTTGGTTTGGCCTCAGAAGAGGGTGACTTTAATTTAAAACTACACTATATAGCTGAGATAAAACTAGAAAGAGTTGAACAGGTATACCCAATCTACTTGACCTCCCAAAAATAAGATGTTAGAACTTTACTTCTAGGCAAGCAGAGTGTCACACTACTCTACTTGGGACATATGCTATACTTCAGCACAATGTGGAGGTCTTTCCAATAGTTTCAATTTATTACAGTTTATGATCCTGATAAGTAATCTCCAAATATTCACTAATTAAAACAATATATTAACAATGATTATAAAGTGTTGATAGATAATATATGTAGTTAATTTCTGTTCAGTTATTTACTTATATCTATGTACTTATATTTTCTGCCTGTTTATCATCTTGTATAAATAACAACACAGCATGGTTTCTCATAAGGAAACATAACATCTCACAGCCTGAGAGATTTACCTAGCCTTGAACTTAAAAAAAGAAAAAAAAACACTCTTTGACCTGTTTGTTTAAATTCTTAACTCTTAGAAAAATTAGATATTACTTAAAATGATTTTCTCTCATTTGAAAACACTTGTCTCTGGCAGTCATTTAATTTTATACAAAACATAAAGTAAATTTTCTTCCAGAGTTCACTAGCCTTCAGGGGGAAGCATAGATACATTTCTCACATTTTTGTAGCTAAATCTATAATTTGACCTTTATATATTTGGCTGTGACACTTTGAATAATTTATTCCTATATTGCAAATACACTGATCTTCCTAGTCTTAGATATTTTCTCTTTGATGTGCAATTATCTAGAATAAAATGTAATACAATATACACTTGGAAGAATCAAAATCTGTAGCTAGAGTTTTCCTGCCTGGCCCACGGTCAGGATAAATCTCTTTCACCTGCCAGTCCCACAGCCGCTCAGACCCAACCAAGTAAACACAGAGACTTCTATTGCTTACAAACTGTATGGCCATGGCAGGCTTCTTGCTAACTGTCCTTATATCTTAAATTAATCCATTTCTATAAATCTATACCTTGCCACATGGCTCGTGGCTTACCGGCATCTTTACATGCTGCTTGTCCTGGCGGTGGCTGGCAGGCAGTGACTCCTTCTGCCTTCCTGCTCTTTTAATTCTCTCTGTTAGTCCCGCCTATACTTCCTGCCTAGCCACTGGCCAATCAGTGTTTTATTAGCAACACATTTGCCATACAGAACATCCCACAGCAAAAATCAATTCAGGCAATTTTTCTACAGAGAAAAATTTACTAAAAAGGGAAATCATGCTGAAATTCTTACATTAAGTGGCAGGGACACTACCCATTTTCTACTAATATCAAGTAGTTTTCAAATACATTTATAGAGATGAATATCAAGAACAACTTTTTTGATACACATTAATATGTTTTTATTCGGCAATGACTTTCTCATACAATTTGATCTTCTTCACAAGGAGGAGATTCACTTTAATGACTTCAGTATTTAATAGCTTATAATTTTTTCTGAAGATGGTCCAGTGACTGTCTCTTATGCTAAGTAATTTATACTGTCCTGTACTTTCTACTCTTTGACTGCAATGATTGTCCATATACATTGTTTAATGATTGTCCATGTATGTTGTTTAAAGAAAATGAATCACCATGAATTGAAATGAAAGGTAAATGAGTAAACTTTTAGCACCAAAAATGAAAGAGAAAGACACACACACACACACACACACACACACACACACACACACACACACACACACACACACACACGGGGGCGGGGAGATAGGGATGGAGGGAGAGAGATCATGCACTTTTATTCCCCATCGGGACATCTGAGAGTCTTTTTGAAATTTAAATAAAATCCATAGCATTTATCAGACTGAATATGAAAGATCATGGAAATGGAGCACAAGTATTTAAGTTAATACTTTTATTTCCATGGAATAAATATCTATAACTTAAATTTCTGTGTGATAACTGTTTCTGTGTTTAATTATTTGAGAAATCTGCGTATTTTTGCTGTTTCAAATTTTTGATTTATTCCTTTGCTGTACTCGAACCTTTTAGCTTGATGCTATCTCAATCAGCACTTTTGCTTTTGTTAACTGTTTTAGGGGCTGTGTCCTCAATTTATGTTGATTTTTTTGCACAGTGTAACAGAAGGATCCGATTTCATATGTTTGCATGACGGTGAGTTCCAACATCATGTGTTGCCGACATTATCTTTTTCTCTTTGTGTGTGCTTGACACGCTTGTGAAGACCAGTTGATCACAGTGTTGTGCATTTATTTCCAGATTCTCTTATTCTGCTCCACTTGTCTACATTCAAGCCAGTTCCTTAATATTACTTTTGGACACAGGATCTCAGTATGTATCTGAGTCTGGCTTAGAATTCAGTATAAAGCCAAGGCTGCCCTTGAAAGTCCTGCCTCAGCCTCTAGAGTACTGGAATTAAAATTGTGAGTCAACACATATAGCTACTTTTATACTAGTACAGTACTGTTTCAATTACTTTCTTTACTCTTGAATATAGTTTGAAATTAAGAACCTAGGGGCTGCAGAGATGGCTCAGCAGTTTAAAGCTCTTAATGCTCTTACAAATGACCTGGATTTGGTTTCCAGCACCTACCTACATGGTAGCTCACAACCATTAATAACACTAACTCCAATGGATCTGGTCTTCTGGCCTCTGCCAGCACTGCATTCACACACACACACACACACACACACACACACACACACACACACTAACATAATTAAAATATTAATAATGAAATGTTAAAAGTAAATTTTTAGGATAGTGTCCTCTATTTCTGTGAGTGATTAAATGGGGATTTTGAGTCAGACTGCACTGAATATGCAAGTAGCTTTGATAAAATGGTCATTGTCACAATTAGTTATCCAATACCAAATGGTCAGCCATGAAAACATATATGCAAGTACCATTATACAGACTGAGCAGTTTTACTCATGTATTTAGGTATATATATAGCAACTAACTGTTGCTAGATGCTTATATACATAGGTATATAAGCAACAGTTAGTGAAAATAAGAGGCTATGCTTCCCCTTCACTCAGACTGGAGTCTATCCTAATTGTTATCATAGAACCTACATCCAATAACTGATGGAAGCAGATGCAGAGACTTACAGTCAAGCACTTGGCCAAGATCATGGAGTTCAGTTCAAGAGAGAGAGGAGGGATTATAGGAGCAAGGAGGGTCAGAACCATGATGGGAAAACCCACAGAAATAGCTGACCCAAGCTCATGGGAGCTCATGGCCTCTGGACTGACAGCTGGGGAGCCTGCATTGGGACTAAACTAGTCCCTCTGAATGTGGATGAAAGTTGTGTGGCTTGATGTTATTTGTTAGTCCTCTGGCAATGGGACCAGGACTTATCCTGGGTACACAAACTGGCTTTTTAGAGCCCATTCTCTGTGGTGCAATGCCTTAATCAACCTTGATGCAGGGGTGAGGGGCTAGGTCTGGGCCCAAATTGGTATGCCAGCCTGTGTTGACTACCCAAGGGAGGCCTTACCCTCTATGTGGAGGGGGGTGGGGTGGGATGGGTGTAGGTGGAGGGGAGCAACAGGAGAGGAGGTGGGGAACAGAGGATGGTATGTAAAAAGAAGGAAAAAATAATAAAAATTATATAAATAAAAGAAAATAAGAGGCATTTGTAAATTTGAAAGAGAGCAAGGATGGGTAAATGGGAGGATTTGAGAGAAGAGAGAAAAGGGGGAAACGATTTAATTATAATCTCAAAAATAAAATAAATTATTAAAAAATAAAATAAACTTAAAACATAAAAATGAACCACAATATTATCCAAACATACCACTGTTTGGTATCTATTTACTCTACAGGGTAGAAGTTAGCATACCACACAGATAAAGGCATATTCATGTTTATTGCAATCCTCTTCATAATAGCAAAGTTATGGTATCACCTGATATGTCCACCAATACATGAATAGATAAAGAATATGTGGTATGGAAATATCATGGAGTTATAAGGCTACAAAGAAACTGGATACTACATTATTTTCGGAGAAATAGGTAAAACTGAGATCAGCATGCCAAGTAAAGAAAAGACTAAGAAAAACAAGTGTCGCATGTTTTCTGTCATGTGTGATATCTATATTTCTAAAAAGACATAATAGAAGAGGCAAGAGGAAGCAGCACAGAGGAATGGGATGGGGAACTTTTGAGTAATAGGGGAATGTGAATATGATCAAAATACACTATATATGTATGAAATGTTTTAATGTAACATGTGATTTTGTGACTATGCTACAATTATGTGTCCTACAACTTTTTTGAATTCATTTATTAGTGACAAAAGTTTTCAAAAGTTTACTGAGATGTTTTTCCATGATAGTGTTAATTGATAGTAAGTGTAGCTTTACATTATTTTCTCTGATTTATATTTTTTGTTTCATTTAATCATTTACTTGATCTGAATATGTCTTCAAATACTAATTTGAAAAGAATAGAAAGAATGGACTTTGTCGATTGCCTTAACCTAGTTCTTAGAGGAAAATTTTGAGATAATTCCCTTTACTTATAAATGGTGTCTTTATATATAAAACCTTTAGTATCCTGAGATAATTTCCCTCTATATTGTGATGACAGTTTGTGTTTGCTTGCTGGTAACTGGACTATTGCAATTTCCCATGTATTCTTTCCTGTCCTTTCATATTTCCTCTAATGTATATATAATCTTGACTTGATTTTTTGAGAATTTCACATGAGTACGGTATTTAGTTTATTTCCCCCTTCAACTCTTCCTGTGTACCCGTGCTCCCTCTCAAGTTAATAGTGCCTTACTCTTTAATAATTATTGTTACATATATGCACATTTATAAACTTATAAATACAACCTACTGAAGTCATTTTAACATTCTTCATATCGTATTTATGTGTTTTTAAGACCAACTGTTTGAGATTGGATAATGAGTTAAGGGCCTCATTTCTGGAGAAGACTGATTCTTCCTCTCTGAACAGCTATTAATTGCCTATAGCTTTTCTTGGTGTGAAGCCTTGTGAGATTTCCTCCATCCACACTGACATGTCAACTGGAGTCCCTTTTCAGTTCTTATTTAGGAACAAAAACATTGCTGAGATTTCCTGGGTATAGATTGTCTGCCATTTCTAGAAGATGCTATCTCACGGGAGATGTTCTGGTCCTCTGTCTCTAACCATCCTTCTGTCCCCTCTTCAGGGTTGGTCCCTGAGCCTCATGTGCAGGGGTTCTGCTGTTGGGAGTTTTAATCAGGAATGGGTGGTAAAGTTTGACAAATGTTTGTTCTGCAATTATTTTGATGACCATGTCTTGTATTTTTATTTTTGTTTTGTTAATATGCTCTATCACACTGATTGATTTGTGTATGTTAAAACATTCTCATATCCAGGAGGAAATTCTATTTGGTTGTAGTGTATGTATGAATTTTTTTTAATATCCTGTTGAAGTCAATTGACTGGTATATTATTAAGGATTTATATGTTTATAATCATCATGGATATGGATCTATAGTTTTATTTTCTTTTTCAGTATTTCCTTGTCTTTGTTATCTAATAACACTGACCTGATAGAAGGGATTTTGGAATGAGACCTTTTATTTTGTTTTATTATGAGGTCAATCATTTAAAAGGAATTGGCTAATTATTTTGAAAGTTTTGTTATAAAACCATCTTGCTTTGTATCTTTCTATGTTTTGTGATATTTGATTAGTTATCACATCTCTTAATTTATTGGTTTCCTATTACTTCTTGATTCAAGCTTAGTGGGTTGAATGTTTTCAGAAATTAAACCAAATGTGCAAGTTATTAAGTTATTGACATACAGGTTTTTACAGTGTTTCACTATTCTTTTCTTTATTTATTTTTGGTTTTATTTATTAACGACCAGGTATATGTGTATTTGTATGTTGCATGTGTGTGGTAGAGGATGTTCCATGATGTGTGTTTCAGAAGGTATCTTATGGAATAGATTCTCTCCTTCTATCATGTGGACTCCAGGATTTAATTCAAGTATGAGATATGACACTCAAGTGTCTTTATCCTTTCCGTTTTTGAACCATACACTAAAATTTCTCCTCTTTTATTTCTAATTTTATTTGATTCTTCTGTTTTGTCCTTAAGTAGTCTTAGGAACCATCATCACTTTGGGGTTGCTAATTTTCATTACAATTTTAAGAAACAAACTTTTAGATTTATTGATCTTTTTCTGATATCTTGTGTACTTTATTTTATTCATTCTCCAAATACTGCACTTAGTATGATTTTTAATAGTTTTTTTGAGATGTAAAGTTTTTCTATTTTTTCTTTTTTCCTTCTTTTTTGTTTTATCTATATTTTTTCCTGAAAAATAGATTATTCTCTCAGACAATACATCTGGACAACTGTTTCCCCTCCTTCTACTCCTCCAAGCTGCTCCCTACTACTCCTCTCCCCCAGATCCACTTTCCCTCTGTTTCTGTTCAGAAAACTCTAAGAGTTAACAACCAAATTTAACAAAGCAAGTTATAATAAGACAAAGCAAAGGCCCTCATATCAAGGTTGGACCCCAATAGGAGGAAAAAAGTCCTAAGAGCATGCATATACACAAGCTAATAGCCATAATATATGCACAGAGGACCCTGTGTAGACCCATACAGGGTCCATGATTGCAGCTTCAGTCTCTATGAGCCCATGTGAGCCTCACTTAGTTGATTCTGTGGGCCGTGTTCTTCTGGTGTTCTCCATCCCCTCTGGCGCCTATAGTCTTTTCTTGTCATCTTCTTCTGGGTTCCCTGAGCTCCAAGGGGAAGGACCCAATCAAGATATCTAATTTAGACTCTCTCTCCATAATTTTTGGCTGTGGGTCTCTGCATCTGCTCCCATCAGCTGCCAGAGGAAGTTTCTGTGATGATGACTGGACAAGGCACCAGTCTATGACTATAGAAGAGCGGAATATCATTAGGAATCATTCCATTGATTTCTTTTTTATTTGGCCAGTCATGTTTGGTTCTGTCCTAAGTCTCTCTTCATTATTCAGTCTCCACTTGCTGGCCATACAGGCAGTTGAGGTCATGGGCTCCCTCTTGTGGTATGAGCCTCAAGTTAAACCAGCCATTGGCTAGCCACTCCCACAAGTTCTGTGCTACCATTACCCCAGCACATCTTGCAGGCAGGACAGGTTGAAAGTTCAGGGGTTTTGTGGCTGGGCTGGTGTACAGGTTTCTCTTACCGTAGCCTGTAAAGTACCTTCCCATGCCAAAGAGACTAGAACGTATGGGTGAAGGCTCCATGCAGGCACCAGCTCCACCTAATTCAATGAGTTGTGTAGGTCCCTATTGTTAGTTTTCAGAGAGTGACCCTCTGTCCTCACACCAGTCTGGGTTGTTTCGGGATCTCCACAGGCTCAGCCAACAACTCAACTGAATGCAACCCTGCCCTACCACTGTAAGTCTTGCTTGGCTACCTGTGGATGGCCAGTTCAGACGCCATAACCTCCATTACTAGGAGTCCTCACTAGGGTCACCCTCATAGATTCTAGGAAGTTTACATTGCAGTAGGCTTA
Source organism: Peromyscus nudipes (assembly GCA_902168325.1). Classification (NCBI taxonomy): domain Eukaryota; kingdom Metazoa; phylum Chordata; class Mammalia; order Rodentia; family Cricetidae; genus Peromyscus; species Peromyscus nudipes. The sequence goes on along the minus strand of CABHPH010151403.1, from coordinate 41,096 downwards.
TATACCCCTCTAAGCACCCCCCCTCTAGAGTCCAGCTATCTCTCTCTGAATTCTCTGTCTCCCTCCCTTCCCACTCCACTTGATCCTTCCCACTCCTATCCCCACCCACCCCTAGTCTGCCCACAAAGTCTGTTCTATTTCCCCTTCCCAAAGAGATCCATCTGTAACCCCCTAGAGCCCCCTTCTTTACCTAAGCTCTCTCGGGGCTGTGGATTGTAGCTTGATTCTCATTTATTTAACAGCTCATATCCACTTATGAATGAATTAAGGTGGACATTTATCATTATAACTTCCCATTTGGATACTGCTTATTTACTGAATCCCATGGTTTTTATTATACCGTGTTTTCATTTTCCTTTATCTTGCAATACTTTGAAATTTCCTTTAGATTTCATATTTGACACTATGGTTTTCAATATTGTGCTCTTTAGTTACCATATGCTTTTGTATTTATGTTTTTTTTTTATTTTTTTTTTTTTTGGTTTTTCGAGACAGGGTTTCTCTGTGTAGCTTTGCGCCTTTCCTGGGGCTCACTTGGTAGCCCAGGCTGGCCTCGAACTCACAGAGATCCGCCTGCCTCTGCCTCCCGAGTGCTGGGATTAAAGGCGTGAGCCACCACCGCCCGGCTCTTGTATTTATGTTTTTACAGCAGTTAAAATTTTAGTTCCATTTTATTGTTGTCAGAAAAGACATGTAGAATAATTTGGTCTTTTAATATGTGTTAAGACTTACATTGTGACCTAACCAGTGATATGTAGTGGAGAATATTCCTTGTGCATTTTAGAAAGTTTTGGATATGTGAAGTGGATGCATCTCCTCTTCAATGGTATTCCAGTCAACTGTGTTTTTATTGATTTTTCTGCCTGGCTGTTCTGTTTGTTATGTTATAGGAGGGATATTTAAATTCTATACTATTATCATATTGCTATCCATCCCTGTCATCAGATATGCCTGTATTTGCTTATATATTTAAGGGCTCTGATGTGGAGTATATATTTATAATTGTTCTATCTTCTTGTTGAATTGAATTTTTATCTTCGTATCATAACCTTTCTTGTCTCTGTAGATAGTTTTTGATTTCAAGTCTATTTCATGTGATATAAGAATGTCTACTCCTGCATATATCTTTCTTTATAGCAGAAAACTTTCTTTGAAACTAAGATTTATATCAAAACCAGGAGCAGAAAACTCCAATAAGTAATCTTCTTGATGTTTCTCAGAGATAAAAGTGGTTTTTTTTTTTCATAAAATTCTTTCCTTTAAGAAGTCGAGCTTCAATGCCTTTAAAAAAAATCTGATCTACCTCTGCCATGATCTTTTTAGAGTTACTAAGCCTCAAACCTTGATGTGAATTAAAGTCTTGCTTTTAAATAAATATATTTTTTTAAAATTGAATAACCTAAAGTTATATGCTATCATTTTAGAGTCCTTACACTACATACCTATTTTTTTCTAATAACACTGTAGGTGAACCAACTCAAGTTGTCTTCTGACCTCCACACCTGTGCCATGACACATACTTGTCCATAATACATACAGACAGCTGCAAAATAAATACAAAAAAAAACACTTTCAAAACACTTAAACTCAGTTATGACAGCTAGAAACGAGGCTTTATATTGAAATGTTTTCATGACATGTTAATATAGTTAGGAAGTATATAAAGCTAGTATCAAGACACATGAACTAGGGACCGAGAAAATGGTAGCTAGAAGATGGCGGCTGCTGCCGGTGGGCCATGTGTGAGAGCAAAATTGGATGATGAACTGATGTGGAAGTAAGAGGAACAGGGCCACAAAGAAAGACGTCAAAAAAGGTATACAGAAAAAGAGAAAGATAAAAGCTCAGAGACAAAAGATAGATGGATTAATTTAAGTTAAGAAAAGCTGACTAGAGGATCAGAGTTTCTCTGCCTTCCTTGGGAATCCACGGTTTGGATTGATCCTTCCCGCGCGGTCTCCCCAGGCCTGGGGGTGAGCGGATCGCCGGCGCTCAGGTGAGAGGCGCGGTTCAAGCGGCGTGGTCGTAGCAAGCACAGGGAAGGAGCAGCGACCAGGGACACCCCGGGTGACCCTTTGGGCACGACAGAACTGGGTGAACGCAAGAAGAGGAGCTACAAGGTTCAGGGACGCCTGTACCCGCACAGTGGATGTTAATCACCTTGCTGATTGCTTCTCAATTGAGAACTAGTGGAGAGCGCAGTGCGGGGCAGGTGCGCCCTGTGGGACCTGGGCTCCACGACAGGGATCAGTGCAGCTATGGCTACAGAGGCAACAAGGGAGGACGCCGCAGTGCTTGCCGGAACCTGAAGGATCGAGGAGCCAGAGAAGGAGGAGGACATCAGGGGCCAGCCACCCAGCTATACAGCAAGTCACGGAGTAAGAGGTGTCTTTGGATCCTGTATTTCAAGAAGCTCTCAAAAGAACTTATCAAGACCACCCAAACACCGAACCAGATCACCAGAATCGTAAGTATACACCTCACCGACTGAGAACAGGGGTGGTCAGCTTGCCCAGAGAACCAGATTTTTAGTTTCTGATTTCCTGGTGCTTGAAGTTTCTCATTTCTGAGGCTTAGAGGTGTAAGCCTGAAGGGTTAGGGTCTTACACCATCTGCACTGAGCAGAGAAAGAGATGAGTCAACATCAGCGGAAAAATACAGGCAATAACATAAAGACCTATATGACAACACCAGAACCTACCGACCCTACAATTGCAAGTCCTGAACATACCAAGACAGAAGAAACAGAAGAAATCAATCCTAACAATGACTTTAAGAAGATGATAGAGGCCCTTAAAGAAGAAATAAAAAATATCCTTAAAGAGGAAATAAAAATTTCCTCAAAGAGGAAACAAAAATCTCCATTAAAGAGGAAATAAAAAATTCCCTTAAAGAGGAAATGAAAAACTCCATTAAAGAGGAAATGAAAAATTCCCTTAAAGAAATGGAAGAAAAAACAAACAAAAAATTGGAAGAAAGCAAAGAAAGCCAAGACACATGAACTAGTTTGCACCTAGTTCCTAATTTTTTTCTATCACCAGCCCTTAAGCATTTGGAACTGAAACACATGGATGTTAAATTTTAACCTCTCCTTTCAGTAATTTTGTTGTCTGGACACTAATTCAATTCATTATCTATGAATTAAGTGCCAATTATTAAGCATTGTGTTATAAATTTGAATGGGGGCTGTGCTTGTAGCTTAGTTAGTACAATGCTCACCTAGCTTTCAAGAAGCTCCAGATTAGATTGGCAGCACCACATAAAATGCACATGGTGGTACAGGCCTGTAATTGCAAGCAGAGGTATAGCTGGTCAACACTGGTGAATGTAAAATCATGCTTAAAATAGAAGTAAGCCTTTTCAGATCTATGTTTAATAGAACTTGGATGACTTAAAATGTAAACACACATTGACACATGTATAAAGAAAATGCAAGAAGAGGCTTTAAAAATGACAGAACTTGCTACTAGTTTCCTCTCTTACAATGTGAATTATCTTTGGTAAGACATTTAGAGTCTCAAAGCCTCACATTTATGAAATATGTAAGAAGATTATCATCTTAGTAATTAGGATTAAAGTGTAATATATTTTAGGTTATTGCCAAGATTCAACCGTTATATGCCACTGATTATTTTCTTACAGTTTTTCCTAAAATAGATATGGCACTTTGTATGCAGACTACTAGATAACAGAGTCACTGTCATTTCTTTCAAAAGTCTGTCTTTTCAGAAACTCCCTTCTCACCACACCTTCAGAGACTTGTTAATGAAAACAGAAAATCTATTATTTCTTTCCTTATCTATAATTCATTTAGATTTCCCTAGTTCATCTTTATAGATAGTGGTTCGCACATATTCAATGAAGCATAAACTTGGAGATAAAAAAGGCAGGGACAGTAAACATATGATTTTATGACTTAAAACCAGAAAGAACATTCAAACTAGAAAAATTCCAAACAAATAGTTGAGAAGTGGCAACTAATTCAGCAGGTTGGAAGGGACAGTGTCTACTGAATATTTGTGACCATATTTATTAAGGTACTTCCATATATGTTATTGTGACTGAAAACACTTTTACCATACTTAAAATCTATCATACATATGTTTGTGTTAACACTAAAACTGAAGAGAATCCTCTGAATCTATCAAAAGAAGACATAATAAGTATTTCATATAGAAACAATAAGTATGTGCCTGCAATGGTCCACCTGTATAGTTCTCCCCAGGTGGAGTTCCATAGATGTTTATATATTCTCTCTGTTATCTGTAAAAATTACTTATTTCATGTCTAATGTCTTCCCAAATAGACTGTAAACAATCTCAAGAGTCACATGGTATAAAAGCACAGTATTCTTCCTCTTCCTTTACTCTGCTGTTCATTTTATTTTCCCCTTAACTTTACAGTTATACAGTAAGTTGTATTACACTAATTCTACATAGCTAATAGCCAATGAAAAATTATTTTTAAAATATCTTGTTTCAAATTCTTTGATTCTCTAATAGGCAGAAAGATCACATCTCTATCTGGTTTGATGTAAGTCAATTTTTCTAACTGCAGTTTTAAATGGATCAACTGCCTAATTTCCTTCTGATGCTAGCCTCTCATATACTTGAAGATGTCTATTAAGCTTCAGTGGCTTCATTTATTGTGGCTCAACAGCCTGGACCCCTTTACTTTCCTTCAGGGGAAGTAATTTGGTATCTTTCAATCTTTCTAGATGATCATCTCTAGGTCCTTCCTAGTTTATTCAGTACATTTTTACAAATGGAAGGATTTAAACATTTTATCTTGAAAGGTTCTGAAGAATAAAAGCAGATAATCTACCATGCCTTTCATTTAAGGCCATCTCCCTTCAAAATAACTAGATAATAACATTTCTTTTGAGATCTAGTGGTTAGTTCCAAACCCATGCTCACACAGATGTCCCTGGTTAAACCGAGCAAGCTACAAAACAAAGACACAAACAGGGAAAAAGACTTAAAGGTTAAAAAGGAGTAAGAATGAACTATGTACATCTAAGAATTGTCAAAGAATAAATTTAATAAAGTTTTATTTAAAAAAAGAAACCCCTGCCCACTCCCTCAACAATCATCCTTTGCAGCACCAGTGACCACTGGAGTCATATTGCCCCCCCCACACACACACACTGATTGGGAAAAGGTAAGGCCCTGGTCTCCTGACTGGACAGCCCAGTTCTCCAGCCCCTAAGTCCCTTAGGCAAACTCCGTGCCCCTCCCCCGAGCCACTGAAGCCTCAGAGACAAGGCAGCAGCCTCCTCCCCTGCTACTTCACCAACCATCTCCTGAGGCACCAGCCACCACCAGTGCCATATACCCCTCCGGAACCTCTTTCACCAATTGGGAAGAAGAGCAACCACTGGAGACACAGACACCATCTGCACTGATTGGAAGAAGAGCCACCTGGAGCTCCACCTGTATGGATTAAAGGAAGAAATGGGTAGATGGCAGTGTAAAAACCCACTCAACAACATAAAGAGCAATATGACACCACTAGAACCTAGTGAACCTACAACAGCAAGACCTGAATATCCCAACGCAGATTATCCAAAAGGAAACAAACTTAAAAACAACTTTATCAAGATGATAGAGGCCCTAAAAGGAGAAATGAAAAATACCCTTAAAGAAATGAAGGAAAAGACAAACAAGAAATTGGAGAAAATAAATAAATCCCTTAGAGAAAGCCATGAAATGCAAGGGGGAGGGCAATCAAACAGGTGAAAGAAACAGTTCAAGACTTAAAAAATGAAATGGAGGCAAAGATGAAAACACAAACCAAGGAAATTCTAAAAAGGAAAATTTGCATAAATGAACAGCAACTACACAGGCAAGCATAACCAACAGAATACAAGAGATAGAAAAGAAAATTCAGGCATTGATAATATGATAGATGAAATAGATTCATTGGTCAAAAAAATGTTAAATCCACCAAATTTTAACACAAATTATCCAGGAAATCCGGGACACGATGAAAGGACCAAATATAAGACTAATAGGGATAGAAGAAGGTGAGTTCCAGCTCAAAGGCCCTGAAAATATATTCAACAACATCATAGAAGAAAACTTTCCCAACCTAAAGAATGACATGCCTATGAATGTACAAGAAGCATACAGAACACCAAATAGACTGGACCACAAAAAAAATTCCCCTCACCACATAATAGTCAAAACACTGAACATATAGAATAAAGAAAGAATATTAAGAGCAGCAAAGGAAAAGGTCAAGTAACATATAAAAGCAGACCTATCAGAATCACACCAGACTTCTAAATGGAAAATCTAAAAACCTGAAGGTCCTGGACGGACATTCTGCAGATACTAAGAGACCACAGATGCCAGTCCAGATTACTACATGCAGCAAAGCTTTCAATCACCATAGATGGAATAAACAAGATATTACATGACAAAACCAGATTTAAACATTACATATCCACAAATTCAGCCCTACAGAAAATACTAAAAGGAAAACTCCAACCCAAGGAAGTTAGCTGCAACCACCAAATCACAGGTAATAGAGAACCTCACACCAGCAAATCTCAAGAAGGGAAACACATACACACTACCATCACAAACAACAAAACCAAAAGTAACAAGAATTAATAATTACTGGTCATTAATATCTCTTAATATTAATGGACTCAATTCACCTATAAAAAGACACAGGCTAACAAAAATCGATACAAAAACAGGATTTATCCTTCTGCTGCATACAAGAAACACAACTCAACCTCAAAGACAGACATTATTTCTGAGTAAAGGGTTGGGAAAAGAATTTCCAATCAAATGGACCTAAGAACAAGCTGGTGTAGCTATCCTAATATCTAACAAAATAAACTTCAAACTAAAATCAATCAAAAGAGATGGAGAAGAACTTTTCATATTCATCACAGGAAAAATCCATCAAGACAAAGTCTCAATTCTGAAAATTCATGCCCCAAATACAAAGGCATCTACATTTTTAAAAGAAACATTAATAAAGCTTAAATCACACATCAACCCCACACACTAATAGTGGGAGACTTCAACACCCCACTTTCACCACTGGACAGATCTCCCAAATCTAACTTAACAGAGAAATAAAGGACTTAACTGATGTTATGACTCAAATGGACCTAAAAGACATCTATAGAACATTTCACCCAAACAGAAAAGAATATACATTTTTGTAAGCACCTCGTGGAACCGCCTCCAAAATTGACTATATACTTGGTAACAAAACAAATCTCAATAGATATAAAAAAAATTGGAATAACCCCCTGTATCTTATTAGACCACCATGGCTTAAAGTTAGAATTCAAAAACAACACAAATTACAGAAAGCCTACAAACTCATGAAAAGTGAACAATGTTCAAATGAATCATCACTGGGTCAAGGAAGAAATAAAGAAATTAAAGACTTCCTGCAATTCAACAAAAATGAATGCACAACATACCCAGACTTATGGGACACCGTGAAAGCAGTGCTAAGAGGAAAGTTCATAGCACTAAGTGCCTACATAAAGAAAGTAGAGAAATCTCACACTAGTGACTTAACAGCACACCTGAAAGCTCTACAACAAAAAGAAGCAAACTCACCTAGGAGGAGCAGATGACAGGAAATAATCAAATTGAGGGCTGAAATCAATAAAATAGAAACAGAGAACAATACAAAGAATCAATGAAACAAAGAGTTGGTTCTTTGAGAAAATGAACAAGATAGATAAACCCTTATCATACTAACCGAAAACAGAGAGAGAGAATCTCCAAATTAACAAAATCAGTAATGAAAGGGGCAGCATAATAACAGACACTGAGGAAATCCAGAGAATCGTTAGATCATACTTCAAAAACCTGTATTTAACAAAATTTGAAAATGTAAAAGAAATGGACAATTTTCCAAATAGGTAGCACATACCAAAATCAAATCTAAATCAGATAAACAATTTAAATAGACCTATAACCCCTAAGGAAATAGAAGCAGTCATCAAAAGTTTCCCAAGCAAAAAAAGCCCAGGGCCAGTTGGTTTCAGTGCAGAATTCTATCAGAATTTCAAAGAAGTGCCAATACCAGTACTCCTAAAATTGTTCCACACAATAGAAACAGAAGGAGCATTGCCAAACTCTTTTTACGGGGCTACAGTTACTCTGATACCCAAACCATACAAAGATGCAACTAGGAAAGAGAATTACAGACCAATCTCCCTCATGAACATTGATGCAAAAATACTCAACAAAATACTAGCAAACTGAATCTAACAACACACCAAAAAAAAATCTACCATGACCAAGTAAGCTTCATCCCACAGATGCAGGGATGGGTCAACATACAAAGATTTGTCAATGTAATCTACCATATAAACAAACTGAAAAAAAAAAAACATGATCATCTCATTAGATGCTGAAAAAGCCTTCCACAAAGTCAAACAACCCTTCATGATAAAGGTCCTAGAGAGATTAGGGATATAAGGAACATACCTTAACATAATAAAGGCAATATACAGCAAGCTAACAGTTAACATCAAACTAAATGGTGAGAAACTTAAAGCAATTCCCCTCAAATCAGGAACAAGACAAGGATGTCCACTCTCCCAAGTCTATTCAATATAGTACTCGAAGTTCTAGCTAGAGCAATAAGACAACAAAAGGCAATTAAGGGGATACAAATTGGAAAGGAAGAGGTCCAACTTTCACTATTTGCAGATGATATGATAGTATACATGAGTGACCCCAAAAATTCTACCAGGGAACTCCTACAGTTGATAAACACTTTCAGTAATGTGGCAGGATACAAGATTAACTCAAAAGAATCAACATCCCTCCTATATGCAAATGATAATTGGGCCAAGAAAGAAATTAGTGGAACATCACCATTTAAAATAGCCACACATAACAAATATGTTGGGGTAATTCTAACCAAACAAGTGAAAGTCCTGTATGACAAGAACTTTAAGTCTTTGAAGAAAGAAATTGAAGAAGGTATCAGAAAATGGAAAGATCTCCCGTGTTCTTGGATAGGTAGGATCAACATAGTAAAAATGACAGTATTACCAAAAACAATCTACAGATGCAATGAAATTGGCATCAAAATTCCAATTCAATTCTTTACAGAACTTGACAGAACAGTACTCAGTTTCATATGGAGAAACAAAAAACCCAGGATAGCAAAAACAATCATGTGTTATAAAGGAACTAACAGAGGCATTACCATCCCTGACTTCAAGCTCTACTATAGAGCTATAATACTAAAAACAGCTTGGTTTTGGCATAAAAACAGACACATTGATCAAAGGAATCAAATCAAAGATCCTGACATTAACCCACACACCTATGAACAGGTGATTTTGATGGAAATGAAAAAAAAAAGAAAGCATCTTCAACAAATGGTGCTGGCATAATTGGATGTCTACATGTAGAAGAATGCAAATAGATCCATATCTATCACCATGCACAAAACTCAAGTCCAAATGGATCAAAGACCTCAACATAAATCCAGTTACAATGAACCCCATAGAAAAGAAAGCAGGAAGTAGCCTTAACACATTGGCACAGGAGATCACTTCCTAAATATAACACCAGGAGCAGACACTGAAAGCAATAATTAATAAATGGGACCTCCTGAAACTGAGACACTTCTTTAAGGTGAAGGACACTGTCAATAAGACAAAGCATCAACCTATATAATAGGAAAGGATCTTTACCAACCCCACATCTGACAGAGGGCTGATCTCCAAAATATATAAATAATTCAAGAAACTAGGCATCAAATTATCTAATAATCCAATTTTAAAATGGGGTACAGGTCTAAACAGAGAATTTGCAACTGTAGAATCTCAAATGGCTGAAAGAAATTTAAAGAAGTGTTCACTATTCTTAGTGATCAGGGAAATGCAAATCAAAACTACTCTGAAATACCATCTTAGCCTGTCAGAATGGCTAAGATAAAAAACACAGATGACAGCATATGTTGGAGAGGATGTGGAGGAAGGGATCAGTCCTCCACTGCTGGTGGGAATGCAGTCCTGTACAGCCATTCTGGAAAAAAGCATAGCAGTATCTCAGAAAATTGAGAATCAACCTACCTCAAGACTCAGCAATGTGACTCGGGTATATACACAAAAGATGTTCAACTGTTGCTGGCCTGCCTCACTCAACCACACCACAAGGACATTTGCTCAGCTATGTTCATAGCATCATTGTTTATGATAGCCAGAACCTGGAAACAACCTAGATGCCCCTCAATAAAAGAATGGATAAAGAAAATGTGGCACATTTACACAGTGGAGTATTACAACATTAAAAAACATTATCATCATGAAATCTGTAAGCAAATGGATAGAACTAGAAAAAAAATCATCCTGAGTGAGGTAACACAGACCCAGAAAGACAAACACAGTATTTACTCATTTACAAGTGAATATTAGATGCAAATCAAAGGATAACCAGGTTACAATCCAAAACCCTAGAGAATCTAGGTAAAGAGGAGGACTCTAAGAGGGATACACATGGATCGTCCCAGGAAGGGGAAAGGGTTAAGATCTCCTGTAAACTGGGAGAGGGGAGTGAAGAGGAGGGGATCATAGGGTGGGAACATGAGGGTTCAAGATGGCTGAAATGGGGGAGAGACAGAGAGGAGGAGCAATGAAAGAGATATCTTAACAGAGTGAACCATTAAGGGGTTAGAAAGAAATCTGGAGCTAGGGAAATCCCCAGGAACTTACAAGGATGTCCTCAGCTAAGACTCAGAGCAGTGGTGGACTGGGTGCTTGAACGAGCCTTCCTCTGTACTCAGATTGTTAACTACCCTAATGGTCATCATAGAATCTACATTCAGTGGCTGATGGAAACAGATGCAGAGACCCACAGCCAAGCACTTGGCCAAGATCATGGAGTTAAGTTCAAGAGATAGAGGAGGGATTATAGGAGCAAGGTGGGTCAGAATCATGATGGGAAAAAAACCACCCAGACAGCTGACCCAAGCTGGTAGGAGCTCATGGACTCAGGACTGACAGCTGGGGAGCCTGCATGGGACCGCAGGAGGCCCTCCGAATGTGGGTGACAGTTGTGTGGCTTGATGTGTTTGTGGTTTCCCTGGCAATGGGGCTAGGACTTAGCTTGGGTGCCAGAACTGGCTTTTTAGAGCCCATTCCTTATGGTGCGATGCCTTACTCAGCAGTAATGCAGCAGGGAGAGGCTTGGTCCTGCCCCAACTTGGTATGCCAGCCTGTGTTGACTATCCAAAGTAGGCCTTACCCTCTATGAGAAGGGGATGGGGTGGGATAGGGAGGAGGTATGGAAGAGAGTATGGGAGGGAGGGGTAACTGGGGTTGATATGTAAAATGAAAAATATTAAATAATAAAATAATTCTGAAAATAAAAATCCATCTACATATTAGGGAAAACATGTGCAAAGATCTTAATGATAAAGAGAGTGACCCAGCAGAACCCAGACCTCCAGTGACTCTGGAAAATATAGTAATCATCTGAGTACAGGCATCTTGGATCCACTAGACCAGCCCACCCACCAGGTAAGTGCCATAGATGATGATGCCCTGCGGAGAAGTTTGGTTTTCAATGCACAGGGTGCACAGCTGGTAAGACTGTTGATTCCTTTTTCTCCCCTGGAAGTGTTCAAAACGCATTTTAGTAGTGTAAGAGATAGCCAACATACTGGAAGCTTCCAGCTTGTTTTCTGCTTGATTTCTCTATGTCCTGCAAGTACAGCATGAGCTGTCATCAACAATAGGGACTCACCATATAGTTTAGGCGGGCAACCAGAAGCAGTGACAATAGCCTATATAGTTTGAGGGGATCTCAAGAGCCTCCTCGAGTAACAGCTTTGTATTACTTTTCTATTGTTGTGATAAAATACCATGATCAAGGCAACTTATAGAAGGAAAAGCCATTATGGTTCCAGAGGGATAAGTACGCATCATGATGGGGGACATGGCATCAAACATGGTGGCTGGAGAAGAATGTTCAGAATTCATATCCTTTACCATAACCTCAAAGCTGAGAGAGTGAACTAGGAATAATGAAAGTCTTTAAAGTTTCAAAGCCTGCCTCCAGTGACATACATCAAGGCCACATTACCTAACATACCCAGATAATACCAACTGGGAAAGAAGTATTCAGAAGTATGGACCTATGGGGAACATTAGCATCCAAAGTATGAAAAACTCCTAATATATCACTAGTAGGCATTTCATTTAATAACCTATAAGGTTGATAATTTTTAACTAGCTCTGAAACCTAACTATCCTTGGGTACTCAAATAATTGTTTCTGTAGCTACTAGGACTAGTAGAGGGTTTGATTATTATATTAGGAAGAAATTCTAAGTATTTCATACAGACATAGACTTCTAGTATTTAGGAATATCACAATTAGGTCATTTGAGCACACTAAGAAATGCCAATAAGCAATTTCTCCTTTTATGGCAGTTTATACAATTTTCTTCCTGGAGTGCTAAGCTTCCATGTAAGAAATATGGCCACAACAAACTGCACTGTATATGTTGAGCTAAATTATTTTCTTGCCATAATATAAATAAAATCACTATTTAATCCTGTACTTAACAAAAAATTAACCGTATTGTCCTGTATCTTTCCATGTATTTTTTTCCTATAAATATAAAAATAAGGCTGTTGGATCTGGAAAAATGGCTCAGTGGTTAAGAGCACTTGTTGCTCTTGCAGAGATCCCCAGTTTAATTCCAGGACTCATCTCAGGCAGGTCACCTGTAGGGAATCCAACACCTTCTTCTGGACTCTGTGAACACCTGTTCAGAAGTGCATTTACTCACATGTGAACACACATGTATATTCATTCTTTTAAAAATAATTAATTAAAAACAAGGCTGTAGTAGTATGATAGAGTTCATTAAATGCATGTAAGAAAGAAAATGTCAGTATATTATATTCTTTATATAATTTTATAAAATACCAGGATCCTTTGCCTATCTACATGGGCCTTTATGTATTGAAACTCATTTGATGCTTTCTTACTTAGAGTTCTTACACTGAATTTTCAAATATTTTATTAAATTTGGAAATCCTAAAACATAAACTAAATAAGGAGAGTTTAGTCATAGCAGTTATTTCTCTAATCAATGAATAGGAGTCAGTTCTCCTAGAACGATCTTCCGTTGGGATTAATCTTCCCCATTTGTAATACATTGGAATTAGGGATTATTTCCTGTGTTCCACTTATCTACAATCAAGAAATAAAAAGTTTTGGTTCTTAGGGACTCAACTATTTGGAAAAAATATTCAAATTTTTGTATAAACCACAAACACATATTCACCATCAGATGATACTAATATAAGACTATTTTAACTTTGTTCTAAAAACTGAGATTGACATACTCATTTCCCTTCTTTTAAAATATATGAAAATAAGAGAATAGATTTATAAGTACTCACACATATATGCAGGACAAGGACTATTTGTTGTGAATTTCTCAGTGTTTCAACTTTATTATGGTGGTCTCTGGCTACCCAGGAATATTTTGAGTAGAATAGAAGAGTCCTGAATAACACATATAAAGCCGTTATTTCAGAGTTAGGGCCACCAAATTAAGCCAACACAGAACAGCAAGACCTGGATATAGAGAAAATTTCAATTTACTTGTTTGTGAAAAAAAATAATTGTCTTTTACGTATGGGAAATTATGTGCAGGGCCTAGGGATTTGTCACCCAGAAACGTTCATTAAAGGCAGTTAAATTGAATCATTGATGCCAGAAGACAGAACATGGTTGAAAATCATTCTATGGTCTTCAGTGAAACAACATATTTATATTTTCAATAATTCTCGCACCTCGAAACCATATTAGCAAGTAGGTACATTGATCTAAGGAATGCACATTGAAACAGATGCTGTGTTTCAGGAATCGGTGATGGCTAAAGGATTCCTTGTCAGTGAGAGCTCTTTGATGCTTGTGACACTTGAGATAATATGCTAAAAACTGTGCTTACTTGATTTTGTGTGTGTCTTGAATGGCAAACAAGTTGGTGTAAAGAAATATGTAGGTTAAGGAAAAATATATGATAACCCACAAATTACATCATATTAAATATCAACAATACAATAATAGATAACAGACATCTAGATGAAGCAGAATGTCTATGAATCTAAGGAAGGCCAGCCTACCTCTATGGACCCTTTACTTGCCTGTTTGTTTTTTCATTGTATAAAACTTGTAACTTAAGAAAAAATTTTTTGTTAGCTGATTCTTTCCACTGTAATATACATTTTATGCTTGTTTGTTTGTTTTTCACATTTTTCTTCTGTTAGGTGCCAATAGTATGGTGGAAATGAAGGTGATTTGGACAGCTTGTGACATGGATTCACCGGAATATATTTCTGTGGTTTTTACTCACCTGCAAGTAAAGTCATTCCTTGCCATCCTATTTAGGAATGGCTTCCAGAAAAAAAAATCTGTAGTTGTGTTCAGACTGACACAGTGCTGAGAAAAGAACATGCAAGATGGAAGTCTTCCTGTGATCTAAAATGCTCTAAGGAGTTTAGCATTGAAGGGCTGTAAATGGATACAGAGGAAAACACTTCTAAATATATGAATCCAGAAGGTAGACTTTGGGATATTCTTCTATTGATCAGCTGTTTAAGATTATAATGGAAAGATGAAAATTTGCTGAAGCTGAAATCCATTTCATTCAGGAATGATCTTGGTAAAGTACTATAAGCTTTTAGAGATGTACCATGCAATTTTCTGGCTTAGGGAAAGGCATGAATAAAAGTCTTTATCTAAATTCCTGTTCATGGATATAGGAGGACAAAGCCTATACCACAACTACAAGAGATCATATTTGAAAATTTACACACATTATGTATCAACCCAATGAATTGTGCCTTAGTGTATACATTCTGCTGAAACAACAAAGTACCATCAGTTTTTTGAAACACATTCTTGGAGATTTTGCTGAAAATATATATTGAATTTCCAAAAATTCCTATGAGAGAGCAAAACAAAGCAAAATCAAGTGTCAGTCACATGTCCTGACATCTCAAAACATGATGAGCACAAGAAGAATGACAATACTTGAAAATTTTTCATTAATACATTGAAGTACAGGTTGTAAGAATATTTTGATTACAGATTGATTCAGTATAATATAGCAATAACTTAAAATGCAATTGAATTGCTCATCTGTGGCTTGTTCCTTCACATCTATGCAACATATTTAACAAAGTTCTTCTATTTCCATTACAAAGTCCAGGTATTAAATAGTATAAGGTATAGAAAAATTGGAGATAGAAGTTCATACAGTCAAATCAATGTAGTTAATACTAGCTTTCTGAACTTAAAAAAATATGAAACTGTTTTAGACCCATAATCCTTAGCCTATAGAGTGGAAACAACATTTTCCCTATTCATCTGCCTGTATTGAGAGTGTGGTTCAATGTTCTTGACAAGTACCTGGCCAAGATGATGGGTTAAAAAGGAAAATGTTATACATAGCTTATTCCCTTTACTTCCTGAATTATTTTTCAAAATTGTAACCTGGATTTATTTTTCCTCAAAATTTTTATTATTACTGATTTATTACATAATATAAAAAAATTAAAAGGCTGGAGATAATGGCTCAGTGGTTAAAAGCACTTGTTGCTCTTGCAAGCCCCTAGGATCAGTTCCCAGGAACAATATGATGATTCACAACCATATGTAACTCCATTTCCAATATGATTTGAGTCTTATTGGGTAACTCCAATTCCAACTGGATTCCTAAAAAAGAATACAGTATCTTTTTCTGAGTGCCTCAGGCACCAAGCATGCATATATATAATAAAATAAAAAAATCTAAACCAATAAAATTTACCTCAATCACTCAGTGCAAAAAAGTCAAACAGAGAGAAAAAACTTTACAAATAATAACACATTGATAATGAGTTTTTGTAAATTCTTCCTAAGATTTTCTAATGGCAAATATGTTTGATTTTTGGTTATACTTAAGGTAATTTAAGCTTATCCAAAGTGATATTATATGAAAAAGCATAATTTATTATAAGACTATAGTGATCATTTTACATAAGATTAAAGTCAAGCCATCTGTTATTTCTTAACTATGGATATTATACAGAAAGCTGTAAAAATGATAAGTGACATTCTGATATATATCTATATTACTAGAAGTAATGGCCTGCAAAGGGCTCTCACCCAGTGGAATTTCTTTAAGATATTTATCATGATCCATGTCTAGAAACTCAGTATTTTCCCTGTTTCTTTGCTATCAGATTTAGAGATGTTAGTCCATATAGTGAATTTCCCAGGATGTTTCAGAGTAAACCTGAACACTGACCTGTTTAATTTACCATGAGAAAACAACTGTCAACCTGACTAGACAGTCAGTTCTACAAGACCAGCACATTCTTTCCCTGTGGAAAATATCAAAAGACAGTCAACTATAATTAGAAAAGCCTAGTGAGCAAGTCAGTTGAATGACTCAAGCATAGTAATTCCAAGCATATATGCCTCTCGCTATGGCAACTCCTATCAGGATTTGTGAATCTCCAATAAATCATTGTTAAATCAATGAAAAATTCATTAAGAGTCGTTACTGACAGAAAGACTGTCTTTTGGGTTTGCACTCTCTAAACTAGAAAATGTGGGGACAAAATTCTGACTTACAAATGTTAGTACCGCCGGGCGGTGGTGGCGCACGCCTTTAATCCCAGCACTCGGGAGGCAGAGCCAGGCGGATCTCTGTGAGTTCGAGGCCAGCCTGGACTAGAGATGGAGTTCCAAGAAAGGCGCCAAGCTACACAGAGAAACCCTGTCTCGAAAAAACAAAAACAAAAACAAACAAATGTTAGTACCATTGCATAATAAAAAAGTAGCAAAAGATTAAAACGGAACATACATGTATCAACACTAAAGATAAACCTTGCAAGTTGAGGAAGGATAATTAGTAATATCATAAATGGGAGATTCATGATTTGATTCAAGTAGTTTGTATGAAAGAATTCACACAGAAGATTATATAAAAATCAATTTCTGTGTGTGAAGGAACTTAGATAAAGAAGGTAGAACAATTTTAGTTTATTAAAATCCACCAGTAAACAAACCCCTTTACTTGGATTTATCATGTGAAAAAGATTTTGAGATGTGTTTTCATAGGAGGAAAACTAAATGTGTCACTCTTTTCACCTATTGAACATTTATAATCTAGGGAGAGAAAAGTATTTAGTGAAACCAGCCAACATATTAAATCAAATTTATATATGAATCCAATATTGTTGGACCACTGTGATGGTTAATTTTTGGTGTTCATTTGACTAGTATAGTAAATTTTCCGTGTGTTTCTGTGACCATGATTCCAGAGAAGATTAACATTTGAGTTAGTTGACTGAGTGGGAAAATGTTGCCACAATGTGAACAACATTCAGTTGGTCAAAGAGACCAGATAAAACAAGAATAGGAAATTTCTCTCCTTCCCTCACCCCCAACACCTGCCACAGAGCTTGGATAGCCTTCTCCTGCTTGTAACTGTCAGAAATCTGGATTATCTGGCCTTTGTACTCCAGTACCTCCCCGACAGGTTTTCAGTCTTAGATCTGGGAGCTGAGTGTTACATTACTGAATTTATTGGTTCTCAGCCTCAGATTTCAACAGCCATGCTACTAGTATTTAAATGTCTCCAGCTTTCATATGGCCAATTGTGGAATTTATTAGGCTTCATAATTATATGACAAGTTCCTCTGATATTATATATATATATATATATATATATATATATATATAAAATCTGTTATTCCTGAAGCAGTATTCTTATGAGAAAGTTTATTTTACTCACAGTACTGGAGGTTCACATGGTACCAACATATGCTCGGTTCTGACAAGAATCCTTAAAGCATTGTTGCATCATTTTCTGTTGTCATGGTGGTAAACAGCTTTGAACCAGAGGATAAAATCTCAAACAGCAAGATGAATAGTGATAGAGTGAAAGCAAGGGAACATCGAAGAGAAAAAAAATAACAGATTAGAGTTGGACTCAGGCTTTCTTAGCAGTTTGCTGTCTTGAGAATTCATACTAGGAGACCAGTGTACTCCTCTGAGAGCAGTACCTATAATTCTCTAAGAACTTTTCATTAGGTCTATTTCTTTTCTAACGATCTAATTTTAAATTTAATTATATGTGTATGGGGGGGGGTATGCACACATGAGTGCAATGTCCACAGACACTAGAAGAGTGTTGGATGTCCTGAAGCTGGAGTTACAGGAAGTTGTTTCCAGCCCCCAACTAAAAGGCCCTATGATGTCAACATTGTGGTGATGATGATGAAGTTTCCAGAATAAAGTACTGTGAGTGACAAACCACATACTTATTATAGCACTACCCATTGCTATGTCATTAGTCCTGTCTTTCTGTTAATCCCCGATTTAACCACTTATATTACTATCATTAATTGTGTATACCAAGGAAATACATATATTTTAACATATCAGTAAGTCACCTACTCTTCTGGGAACAGGGCCTTTTATGGGAGTTATAAAGCCACTATATCTGCTTAGAAAGCTGAACTTCAAACTTCAAAGTGGTAAAGTTGCATTTTACTTTGTGTATTTACTTTGTGTACTTTGTCTCCCGATTCCTCAGAAATTATGTCAATCTATCAAAATGACAGAATATTTTAATCAATACTGCAACATCAATCTTTATTGGTTCCTTCTGCCTTTCCTTTTCTGGTGTGTGTGTGTGTGTGTGTGTGTGTGTTGCTAGGCAAAGAACTCAGAGCCTCACATATAACTTTGATCATTTGATTGATACAGATTTTTTTAAGTTTCTGAATTACAAAGTTACTATTTCTGATTTTAGTAACTTTTCTGAGGAGAGACTGAATTATCATTTTCATCAAATGTTTGCCAATATTAGTATCCATCACTGCATCTTACCTGTGACAATCATTGTGATGAGTGTTTAATAAGAATTTTCCATTTCTTTTGTTCAACAAATATTATTTGGAATTCTACTAAGAAAAAGAGCTCTTCCTTCTTCTTTTATTGTTTATTTGGAGAATTATCTGTAGTCACATGTACTTGTGGATATGCATGCCTTTTTATACAAGAAATCTGTTGTTCGTTTTATGTTTGTTTGTTTTTCAAGAAAGGGTTTCTCTGTGAAGCCCTGGCTGTCCTGGAACTCACTTTGTAGACCAGGCTGGCCTTGAACTCACAGAAATCCACCTGCTTATCTCTAGAATGCTGGGATTAAAGGAAAACACCCAATTTCCTGGCCCATTGTTATGTTCTTGTGAACAAGTTTCACTATCTTTGCCAGTTAAGAGATCCTTAAGATTAACTATGATGATTCTGTGGGGATTCTGCCTCTAAGTGCAGATGCAGCTTAACTCTTCCCTTAGAATGCTTTCATCAGCCTTCTCTTCTTGTCCATCTCCACTCCTTTAATCCACCTCTAAAACCTAGAAACACTTCCTATCAGGGACCCCTCATGGCAAACCAGGGCTGGAACTCAGGTAGTGATTTTCATTATCCTTCCTGTCCTCCATTACCATCTCTCCAGTCTCATCGCAAACCCTCTAGCAAGCCTGATAGCAGGTGCCCCACCTCCCATGTCAACTCAATTAACTGGAGACTCCACCTCTTGTTGCAGATCCGGGGTCCTCTTAGCCCTTTCTTCCCTTTCTCTCAAGACATATTCTGTGTCCTAATGCTGCCTACTTGCAGTAGCCTTTCCTCAGACACTTCCAATGTGGACCAGATACCCCTAGCTCTTTCCCTCAGCCTCTCTGAGCCTTCTTTCTCCTAAGCCATCTCTATTCCTGTCTGGTACCCACTGGTATGCAGAAGCACTCTCTACAAGCGAGCCCACAGCCACCACATTTTGCTAATATACAAAGATAGCAACAGAAACCAAAGAATGCAACATCCATGCAATGAAGAAAATAGCAGATATCAACATCTAGCATCACCTCAATAATCACAACTCCAATGACTAGTAAGACAAACATGAATAGCTAAGACAATATAACCCAACAAGAATCCAGTAAATCTACTACAGTAGACACTGAATAATGCAATATAGCTGAAGTACAGGACCAAGACTTCAAAATAATAACTATAAATATGTTGAAGGACTTTAAGGAGGATAAGAATAAATCCCTTAATGAAGTCCATGAAACACAAAGAAATCCATGAAAACACAAAAAAACAGTTCAATGCATTAATGAAAACAGTTCAAGACATTAAAGTACAAATAGAATCACTAAAGAAAACGCAAACTGAGAAAAGACTGGAAATGAAAAATTTAGAAGGTTAAACAAAAACCTCAGAGGCAAGCCTCACAAACAGAATATAAGAGAAGAGAGAGTCTGAAGCATTGGAGGCAAGATGAAAGAAATGGATACCTCAGTCTAAGAAAATGTTATATATATATATATATATATATATATAAATCAAGACACAAAACTTACAGGAAATCTCAGACACTATGAAAAGACCATATCTACAAATAATAGGAATCAAGGAAGGAGAAGAAACCCAGATCAATGTCACAGAAAATGTTGTTTTTGACAAAGTCACACAAAATTTTCCTAATCTAAAGTAGGAGATGATTATCAAGGTACAAGAAGCATACAGAACACAAAATAGATTGGACCAGAAAACAAAGTCACCTTAACACATAATAATCAAAACACTAAACACACATAATAAAGAAAAGATAATTAAACGATGTAAGAGAAAAAGACCAGGTAATATATAAAGGTATATCTATTAAACAATCACACTCAACTTCTCAATGAACACTATAAGAGCCAGAAAAGTCTGGATAGATGTTCTACAAACTCTGAGAGTCCAAAGATGCCAGCTCAGACTTCTATAACCAGATAAATGATCAATCACAATCAACTGAGAAAAATACTGCACAACACAATCAAATTGAAGCAATACCTATCTACCAATCTGATTCTACAGGAAGCACTAGAAGGAAAACATCACTCTAAGAGGTTAACCACACACACCCCAAAAAAACAAGTAATAAATAATTCCAGAACAGTAAAAAAATAGGTGGAAGGAAACCCATATCATAATAGCAAATATCAGAAATCAATAAACAATGTTTATTGAAAACTTTCAGTAATAATAGTCTCAATCCCCCCAATAAAAATAAATAGAGTAACAGACTGGCTTAGAAAACAAGATCCATCTTTCTGCATCATTCAAGAACTATATCTCACCATCAAGGATAGATATCACATCAGGGTAAATGGACTGAAAAAGACATTCAAAGCAAATGGACCTAAGAAGCAAGCTGGTGTAGCTGTTTTAATGTATGACAAAATAGAGTTCAAGCCAAAGCTAATCAGAAGAGATAGGGACAGACACCAAATATTCATTAAAGGAAAAATACACAGAAAGCAAATTACAATTATTAACATCTCTGCCCCAAACACAAGGACACCCAAGTTCATAAAAGAAACACTATTAGAGCTAAAATCACATATTGCCTCTCACACAGTGATACTGGGTGGCTTCAATACCTGACTCTTGCCAATAGACAGCTCTTCCAGACAAAACTAAGCAGAAAAATGCTAGAGTTAAATAACATCATAAATCAAATGAACCTAGCAGATATTTTAAAAAATATTTCACACAAGCACAAAAGAATATAGTTTGTTCTAAGAAGTTAATGGACACAAAACAAGTCTCAACAGATACAACAAAGTTGAAATACCAGATTACATCCTGTCTGAGCACTGTAGGTTGAATCAGGATAACAACAACAGAAAATTTATGTACTCATGGAAACTGAACAACTTACTACTGAACAAAAAACACATCCAGACAGAAATTAAGAAAGAAACTAAAACCTTTTTTAGAATTGAATGAAAATGAAAACACAACATACCCAAACCTATGGGACACAATTAAGGTAGTTCTAATAGTCAAGTTCAGAGCACTAAATGCTTACATAAAAATTGTTGAGAGCTCTTATTAACAATTTAGCAACACACCTGAAAGCTCTTGAACACAAGAACTAACACTCAAAGAGTAGATAACAAGAAATAATGAAATTCCTTGATGAAATCAATAAAATAGAAATGTGAAAAAAAACCTAAACTACAGAGAGAGGAGATTCAAACTAATAAAATTAGAGAAGAAAAGATGGACTTCATAAGAGATACCAAAGAAATTCAGAAAATAATGACTTTCAAAATCTGTACTTCACCAAATGAGAAGACCTAAAAGATGGATGGGTTTCTTGATATATATGACCTTCCAAAATTAAATATTAAGCCTTAAATCAGATAAGCAATTGAATAACATCTATAACCCCTCATGAAATAGAAGAAGTAATAAAAGTCTCCCAAACTCCAGCCCACAAAAAAGCCCAAGACCAGATGGACTCAGAGCAAATTCTATTAGACTTTCAAAGAAGAATTAACACCAATACTCCTCAAATTATTCGGCAGAGTAGAAACAGAAGGAATACTGTATCTTTTTTTTAATGAGGCCACAATTACTCTGATATCTAAACTACACAAAGACCCAAGGAAAAAGGAATTACAGACCAGTTTCCCTTTTGAACAGATGAAAAAACTTACAATAAAATACTTACAAACTGAATCCAAGAAAAATAAAAAATATCCACCATGATCAAGCAGGTTTCATCCCAGAGATGCAGACATGATATTAGACATACATAAAATGATAAACATAACCTACCACACAAACAAACTGAAAGACAATAACCACACAATCATTTAATTAGATGTAGAATAGGGCTTTGACAATATCCAACATCCCTTCATGATATAGTATCCTAGAGATATTTGGGATACAAGGGGCATATAGCATCATAATAAAGGTAATTTAGAGCAAGCCCACAGTCAACATCAGCTTAAATGGAGAGAAACTCTAAGCTTTATAACTAAAATAAGAAACAAAACAAAGTTGTCCACTCTCTCCATACCTGTTCAATATGGTACTTGAAATCATAGCTAGAGCAATAAGATAACTAAACAAGATCATGGGGATACAAACAGGAAAGGAAGAAGTCAAAGTATTTTTAGTTGCAGATGGTATGATTGCATATACAAAAGGCCCTACAAATTCCATGTAAACTTCTAGTTGATAGTACATATTCTATAAAATTAAACTACAAAAATTAGTAGCCTTCCCATACACAAACTACAAACAGACAGTCAGGGAAACAATAATTTTCAAAATGCCTCAAAAATTCAGATAATTCTAATCAAACAAGTGAAAGACTTATATGATAAAAAAAACCTCGTGACATTAAAGAGAGGTCATATATTAGAAAGAGCTCATGGACCAGTAGGATTATTATAGTGAAAATTGCCATCCTGTCAAAAGGAATCTACAGATTCAGCACAGACCCCATCAAAATTGATATACAATTCTTCACAGAAACTGAAAAAAAAACAATTTTCAGCTAAATATGGAAGCACAAAAACATTCAGGATGGCTAAAAACAAAATCCTGAATAATTATAGAACTGCTAGAGGCATCACCATCCCCAACACAAATTGTACTACAGAGCTATAGTAATAAAAATAGCATGGCATTGGTATAAAAGCAGACACATCAATCAATGGAATCAAACTGAAAACCCAGTATGGACGCCTTTTTTTTTAATATATAAAGAATCCAGAAACATACACTGGATGCAAGACAGCTTCTTCAACAAATGGCGCTGATCAACCTGAATGACTGTATGTAGAAAAATACAAATATATCAATACTTATCACTGTGTATAAAACTGAAGTCTAAACAGATTAAGGATCTTAATGTAAGGCCAGATACTCTCAATCTGATAGAAGAGAAATTGGGGAATATTCTTGAACTAACTGGCACCAGGACAAATTTCTGAATAGGACACTAAGGCCAACAATTAGTAAAATGGAGCTCATGAAACTGAGAAAAGCTTCTGTATGACAAAGGACAACATCACACAGAGAAAACAGTAAACTACAGAATGGGAGAAGATCTTTACTGAATACTCATAGAGGGTTAGTATCTAAAATACATAGTGAACTTAAAAACCAACATGAGAAAACAATAACAAAATTAAAATGGAGTAGAGATATAAACAGAATTCTCAATAGAAGAATCTCAAATGGCTGAGAAATACTTAAAGAATGTTCAACACCATAAGGGAACTGTAACTCAAAACTACTTTGAGATTTCATCTTAAACCTGTCAAAATGGCAAAAATCAACAAAAAAAATGACAGCTCATGCTCATAAGGATTTGGGAAAAGGGGAACACTTAATCATGGCTGCTAATTTGGAAATCAGTGTGATGGTTCATCAGGAATCTGGGAATAGGTCTTTCTCGAGATTTAGCTATACCACTCTTTGGCATATATTCTAAGGACTCTACATCCTACTAAAGATATGCTTGGTCACTTATGTTCATTGCTTCTTCATTCATAATAGCTGGAAATTGGAAACAGGCTACATTAGGTGTCCATCAACTGATGAATGAATAATGAAAATGTGGTTCTTTTACACAATACAATACTATTCATCTATTTAAAAAACAAAATTATGAAATTTGTAGGTGAATGGATGGAGCTAGAAAAAAATCATCCTAAATTAGGTAACCTAGGCACAAAGAGAAAAATATTGCATGGTTTTTCTTGTATGTGGAAGCTAGGTGATAAGCCTTCCTTAGGTATGTTACACTCCCTATAACCACAGTGTTGGTACTTAGTAAAGGATTAGGAGGATCTGCCAAGTAAGGGGGAATTTATTATATATATATAGAGAGAGATGGAGAGGTAGAGTGAGATGATTAAATGGGAGGGAGGATGGAAGAGAGGAGTAGAGGAGGGAATATAGGTGGGACAAATAACACTAAGGGCTATTTAAAGGGCCAAATGGAAACCTCCTAATGTAGAAGCTTCCTAACATATATAAATATATTAAAGAAATTTAAATGGAGTCACCAAAGCCCCACCTAGATATCTTTTGCCACCAAGTGAAAAACCTCAAGAGCCAGGAATGGGTTACATCTACTTGAGTTGTTAGCCAAAGGCACCCATGGAAACCCAAAATATTTCAGGCTATTTCCACAGCTATTGTTGCTCTCCACAAACTGATAGTAAGACCCTCCTGCTGAATATGACAGTTTCATACCTCACTGAACATGGAGAGCAGAGATGGTACCTAACTAGAGACTTCAACCCTACTGCTTAGTGTTCATGGAACTTGAATATTCTCTGCAGCTACTAGAGAGGAAAGGTAAACTCCAAACAGTTGCAAACCTTTCAATCTACAATAGTGACATTCTTGTAAGACATGTTGGTGCAAGAGTGGCACAAATGTACCAGCAACTCTCTGGTAGGATTCTAAGCCCACTTCCTAAAATAGACACTGTGGTGGTTTGAATGAGAATGGCCCCATTGGCTCATTTGTTTGAATTCATGACCACCAGGGAGTGTCACTATTTGAAAGGATTAGGAGGTGTGGCTTTGTTGGAGGAAATATGTCACTGGAGGTGGGCTTTGAAATTTCAAACACCCAAGCCAGGTCTCAGTGGCTCTCTCTTCCTGTTGCATATGGTTCTAGAAGTAAAATTCTCAGCTTCTTCCCCAGTACCATGTCTGCCTACATGCCACCAATGCTCCCCACCATGATAAAGGACTAAACTTCTGAAACTGTAAACAACTCCCAATTAAGTGTTTTCTTTTATAATAGTTGTAGTGACCATGATGTTTCTTCACAGAAATAGAACACTGACTAAAACAGACCTCATCTCTGACATTACTCAGCTGGCCAAGAACCGAAGACTGGCTAGACTATGGACCTAGAGGCACACCAAATACTCTTATTCTGCTAAAAGATCATAGTAATAGAATGACTCCTAATGATCTATACACATAGATCAGTGCCTTGCTCAGCCAACATCAGAGAAACTTCCTCATGCAGTATGTGGGAACTAACATGGATACCGACAATTGCACAATATGTAGATTTTGGAACACTCGGTCCCAAATTGCATGTCTTCCTCAAACCCTTTCCCTCAGGGGTCAGGGAGCTACATGAAAGTGGAGGCAAAAGATTGTATGAGTGAGGAAGAACAGATAATCCAAAGGAAACAATCTCCTTAATGCACAATAGGACTGATGCACATACGAACTCAGAGAGATTGTAACATGTTCAAGCCAGAAAGGATCTTACTTCTGAGAGTGGAAAGCGGACACTGGTTCCCATCCTTAACCACAAAGCTATCTGCAATTGACACCTGATTGAAAAGAAAGTATTTCTCCAATGGAGTTTCACTGGGCATATTAAGCACATTAAGGGTAAATTCCATGCCAAGCAGCATATCACCAACACAAAATGAACTCAATATTTTTTATAGACTTTTTGTCTGATATTGCTTTGTTGGGCATTTTTGTCCTACTGGCCTTTTGCTTGTTTATTATGGTTTCTGATTTAGTGGGTTTTTGTTTGTTTGTTTTTTAGTATATGTGTCTGTATGTGTGTGTGTGGGGGGGGGTGTTTCTTATGGAGCTTTTTCTAGTTGGTTGGTTGTTTTTGTTGTTTGTTTGTCTGATTGTTTTCTAGAAAGAGATAAAGGCCATGGACTTGAATGGGTGGGAGGATTTGGGAAGAACTGGCCAAGTGGAAAAGTGTCCAGAAAATATATCGCAGGAAAAAACTAATTAAAAAAAGATTGGCTACAGTGTCATGTCTTCCTTTTTTAAAGGGAAAGATAGTTTATTTTGGCATACATCATGGCAAGGACTTTAGGACAGAAAACTGAAATACCAGTCCACATTGTATTCAAGCTCAGTAAGAGTAAGAAATCATAGGTTGGCTCGTTTACTCTGTTTCAATTCATCTTATACTTTTCTGTCTTCTTTGATATCATGAGATTTTCAAGACCAATCTAATAGTTTCTCTACCTCAGCCTTGGAGTCATCTAATATTCTAAGGATCTCTACATTGTTTGTTAAAGAATAAATATTTTTTTTTAAAAAGCTGGATTCCTCTGGGATGTTCCTTTGAGGACCTCTTAGGGGTAATAAATAAACTCGCATCTTTAAATTTCATGCCTGGCCTTTTATTTGATGTCTGGGTTGTAATTCATGTTTACTTCTAAAGTAAATCCATGTATTCAGTATTCTGATATGCATAGTTACATTTTTAAACACTCAGACATTCCATGTCCAGTATTAAACAATGAAGAGCCTAAGCTCCCACAACCTCAATGATGTCTGCTATCATTCCAGAAACTAAGTTTTCTTGAAGAAGTACTCAACATGTTGAATTGCCTTTTCTTGTATTTATTATTTCTAAATTTAAACTTCCTGTTAATCTCATTACATTTTTCTGTATGGCATCTTCTAATGCCCACTGCTACCACTTTAAACCATAACCATCTCTTTTGCAGTCTTGTTACTATTATAAGACCGGATGTGCAACTATATGAAGAAATGAAAAAACTCATACAGCTTAAATTTCTTCCTTTTATTAAAGATAAAATATAGGATGTACACACACACACACACACACACACATACACACGCACACACACAAACACACACACACGCACATTCATTTATACACGCGTACATATCTTTCCTCCACATACTTTCCCCTTCTATTGTCTACCTTGAATTACTTACCTGAGTATTGTGTAGTGTCACTTCTTAGTATTCACAGTGTGAGGAATATTCTACTCTTTGTTGTGCCTGTAATATCCAGTCACACCAGTTTGCCCCTATTTTCTCATTCTTCCAAATAAAACCCAAAGAAGTTCAATAACCGTGTGTGTGTGTGTGTGTGTGTGTGTGTGTGTGTGTGTGTGTGTTTGTGTGTGTGTGTGTGTTACTATGGATTGAATACATTAGGCAAGAATTTTGCCACTGAAAACGTTTAATCTCAAATTAAAAAAAAAACACTTCCTTTTCATTTATTCTTCTCCTGTTTCTACTCAAATTTCCTCTGGTTACTTATTACCAATTTCTTTTGAAAACCATTCCCCACACTACTCTAATCGTTTTTCAGAATTCTGGGTTTTATACATACTTTCTAAAATGTATCTCCTCTCCCTCCCACTAATGCTCCATAGGCAGTGAGTAGCAACCACCACTTCTTCTTCTGCTATATTGTCTGTGCACAATTTTCATTATCTCTGACAGTGAAGAGATCCATAACTCAAGAGATCATTTCTTACCTGTGAAATCAACTTTAGATTACACACATGAGTATCATGCATTTGCCAAAAGAAAAAGAAAACTCAGAGACAAACTCCATTTTTAAGGTAATTCTGTGGGAGAAGTTAAATATGTAAACATGCATGCATACTTGTTCTCCAAAATATCTAATATGTTATAACTGTAACTTCCTAAGGAGAATAATGCAAAGATACAGCTTAATTGTATAAATAATCACTTTAGTGAAGTGGTTCTGAATAAGGGGTAATTTGAAGACAGTGAACATTTGACAATATCTGAAAACATGCTTTATGGTTTCACTGGGTAGAGCTTGCTACTTGTACCCTGTTGGTAGAAATTTGAGTTATTAATCAATATCCTACAAACAAAAGGTAGCTCTAGAGAATGAAGCATTAAAGCATTATCTGGGATAAAATGGTGATACTGTTTTAGCTAATAAATCTCAGTTGTTGGTTTTCATTTTTTTGGAAAATCTATATTGTTCTTTTTGAATCACTTTCAGATGAACTAAGAATGTGTTTTCTATCCACACTTTCATCTCTTCCTTACTTTGTCTTCATTCAAAATCTGATTCTTCTATAATTGCATTCATCATGGTTATCTTAATCTCACATTCACTACTCTGTATTTTTCTAATATTAGTTCTTAACCATATTGTACCTTCCGCCACAGATCATTTTTGTGAAATCACATTTTTCTTGTTTTTAGTTAAAAATTTTTAAAGGCTTTGTGATGGTTTGAAAGAAAATGGCCTCCAAAAGGAGTGGCATTGTTAGGAGGTGTGGCTTTGTTGGAGCAGGTGTGGTCTTGTTGGAGGAAGTATGTCACTGTGGGGGTGGCTCTTTGTGCAAGCTATGCTCAGTGTGATATACAGTTTGCTTTCTATTGCCTGCAGATCATGATATAGGACTCTCAGCTCCTTCTCTAACACCACATTTGCCTGCACACTGCAGTGTCCTTCCATGATGATAATGGACTAAACCTCTGAACTGTAATCCAACTCAATTAAATGTTTTCCTTTATAAGAGCTGTCATGTTCATGGTGTCTCTTCAAAGCAAGAGAAACTCTAAGATAAGCGTATTTAATTTTATTCGTGTATATGTATTTCTGTGTGTCTGCCATGTGTGTCAAGGCACCTGTAGAGGCCAGAAAAGGGTATTGGTTCTTCTGGACCTGGAGTTACATATGACTTTGAGCTGCCTATGTGGGTCCTGGGAAATGAACTCAGGTCATCTGGAAGGGCAGCAAGTGCTCTTAACCACTGCACCATCTTTCCAGCCTCACACCACATTTTCTCCTTGGGGTCTAAGACAGTGACTGTTTTAGCCTGCTAAGCCACTACATGCATATCTCTCTCTCCTATATTTATAGTGTTTCTAAGTTGTCCCAGGTCCCTTTATGTTCTCAATCCTACTGACAGAAAACACATTGCTTCTCATGAATTCTGTCATGAACTACATCTGATACTTCAAAAGTAAAAAATCACAAGTGTAGAACATTTATACAGGGACTCGGACCTTCATATTTTATTCATCAGGCAGATATTTCTATTTAAGTATCTTAGAAGCTCTTCCAACTCACTATGAACACTTCATAAAGTTGCTCTCTTAACTACTGTAGTCAATATTCATATTTATTTTGCCTGTTACACTAATTTTTAACCCCCAATTGTCAGTATCCTTGATCAGTATAGGGTTCTCTAAACTATCTGCATTTATGTTTGTTGAATGGGTCCTTATGGTTCTTGCCTCCACATTTTTCATCATACTCCCTTAATGGATTTCCAATAATAAAATATTTTATTGCTTACAACTTACTTTTAAGGTAATTTTTGTTTTTATTTTTTTAAGATTATAATTCAATAATTTCCCTCTTCCTTTCCCTCACTCCTAAGCCTCCCATGTATCCTGTATCCCTTTGTTCTCTCACAAATTCATTTCCTTAATTACTGTTACATATTTATATAAATACATACATATGTGCGTGTTCCTAAACAGATAAACACAGCATGCTCATTCCATATAATATTATATAATGTTACTTGTATGCATATTATGTATGTGTTTTCAGAGCTTGCCATTTGGTATTAGATAACCAGTGGATGTCAGTGGATGTGCTCTTTCCTGGGGAAGACTATTTCTCCATCTCTCAGCATCCCTCAGTTGCCTGTAGGTTTTTTGTTGTTGTTGTTGTTTTGTTTTTGATTTTTTTTGTCTAGGGTTAAGGCTCCATGAGCATTCTCCCTTCCATACTAGCACATCTATCTGTGTCATCCTTGTTCAGCTCATGTGTGGTAGCCATGTGGGTGAGAATTTGTGGCTACAGCAACTCTAACACTTCTAAGAGAGACAATTTCAGAGAAAACGCCCTGTTCTCCTGGCTCTTATAGTCATTCCACTCCCTCTTGAGCCTTAGGTGCAAGAATTGGGTTGTAGATATATCAGTTGGGTCTCGGCTACACAATTATGTATTTGATTGATTGTGGTTTCCCAAAAGGTTTCCATCTGTACCAAAGAGAAGTTTCCTTGATGTGGGGTGAGGGATACACTTATCTGTGAGCATAAAGATAAATATTTATAATATAGTTAGGGATTACGCTGGCTTAGTGAAGTAGTGGTTGTAGGTCCTCCTTAATGATCATTACCACAGGGCAGTTGGACAGGTTTCCAGTACCAAGCATGATTTTCCTCTTGTTGAGTGGATCTTGAGTTCAATTAGAGAACACTAAGTAACCACTACTGCCAATGTAGGGTTATCATGCCATGCTGGTCATTTTTGTGGTTCATAGGCATCATAACTGAGTAGGACTATTGACTGCTTCCTTCCCTTGGATGCTTTCATGACACTTTCAGGTACCATAAAAGCTAGTCCACTGGGAGTAGGCTTTCACATAAGATCCACCTCATGTCTTCTGCGCTCTCTTGGACTTCTGTTTGAATTGCTTGGTATTTTAAGCACTGGGGACATAGTGTCCACTTCTGGGGGCAACCAAGGGCAATAACAGGAGCCTGATGTTTGGGGAGTCTTCTTTTCATGCCTGCTATTAGGGGTTTTGTTAGATAGTCTGTGGTAGATGGGGTAAGCACTGTTAAACCAGAGAAGAATATCTCATTTAAACTACAGATGTATATGTAAACACAGACTTACATATATTATAGGTATTTTAGTATGATTCCTCATGACATTTTTAGACATTGTTATTTTACACTCTTCTCTCCAATGCATTTATTTGACATGAAAAGCCTTTAATCATTTCATGCATGCTTAACATTTAAACTTATTTCATACTGATGTTCATCCTCATATAACATGATACACCTCCAATAAATGATGCTTTCATTTTCCTATAGGCCTTAGTATGGGCTATCTCTCACAGCTATCTATCTTGACATTTTACTCAACTCACAATTCCCCCACCCCTCCTTTGTTCTAATTTCATTCACCAAGAAGGCACAAGGTCATAGAGCAAGTGACACTTTCATATACTGCTGGCACAAGTGTAATTTGAGGCAAACATTTGGGGACTTTGTTAGACAGTTTCCACTAAAGCTGAACAAATGTACACCTGTGACCCAGCTGCTCTCTCCATATATATAAACTTGGACATCAACTCCTCAAGGAGAACTTTGCTGGCATGCCACATCACCATCATAGTCTGGCTGTATCTCTGCTGAGTCCTTAGGCATTACAGTGGTTTTTGAAAATGGAGTTTTACATGTATTCTTCCATATATTTCACAAAGATGTGAAGATTATTGATTCAAGGGATACTTTTTCTTCCAATTTCTAGCACTGTTTATGGTGCTAAAAAAAGAGGACATGAAAATATTTTTAGATGTCTGAGTACTGAATAAAATTACCTCAATTGTTAGGAACATGAGTGACTGTTTTAACACATTTTAACTTTAATATGACCACAGTCTATCTTTTAATTGCTCTTTTCTGGATATAATATCCAAATTTGTCATTAAAACTCATTGTGTTTATGCTGGTGAGGTGGTTGTTGTACATGCATGCAGAACTGACTTCAGCACACTTGTCCCCATATAGACAGCCATGTATGGAGGCACATACCTGTAACTCCAGTTCTGTGGTGAGGGGCAGAGACAGGTGGATCCCTGACGCTCATTGGCTAGACAGCCAAGCCGAATCAAAGAGCTTCCAGTTCAGTAATAGACCTTGTCTCCAAAAAAACCAAAACAAAAAAACCAACAAAAAAACAAGATGGAGCACTAGCAAGGAACAATACCTAATATTGATCTCTTGTATCTGCATGCATAGTCACACATATGCATATGCACATACACAGTAATAAGCCCATCCTGTACAAACATCCACCACATACAGAGAGAGAGAGACAGAGACAAAGACAGAGAGATAGAGACAGAGAGATAGAGATAGATAGATAGAGAGAGAGAGAGAGAGAGAGAGAGAAAGCAAGAGGATAATGCCTTGAATTTCGGACAGTATCATTTCTATTCTAATGTTCTCATTATCTTACATTTCAGGAATTTTTATTTTTTAATTCATATTTTCAAAACCATGCTGATATTACAGACATAAAACATGTATTTATTATTATACCATAAAACTCAAATTAAGCTTTTAAAATGACCTCTGAAATAAAAAATCCAAATATAGCACATTAACAAAATACTTACAAAGGATTTTAATTATAGTCTATCTTCCACATCTTTCTTATATTGAAATACATAGTAATAGTTAATAAGAAGTTAGTGTCTAGTTCTCAATTTGTTTGAGACTTGCCAATAAAAGAACTATGTGAAAAGCTTTATTATTTTCTTTTAGAGAACACACATAAGAGGTTTAAGACAAGGCCTTGGTAGCAAAAAGGGGATAATTTGGTTTGGAAGAAAGAATTAATAGGCTCATAAGGTATCTTCTAATATACTTTTGACCCTAAATATTTATCATCATTTCAGTAAAATTTTCTTTTACACTTTAATTGATTTCATTTGAAATCTTATAATTAAGAAAAACAGCTATAAAGGAAAAACATAATTTTTTGGAATATTTCAATTTTAAAAAGTTGTACAACAGAAAACATGCTTTAGAAATGTGAAACTGAAAGAAGATATTTAGGAATTTAGTTAATTGGATGACAAATGAATTTCTTCAGAGAGCATTTGATTGTTTTTCCCATTCTGATCAAAATTACACAGCAAAGTAAAAAAAGTATATTGAAATTCTTACCCCCAAAATATGGTATGAAGTACAGTGTATGAATGCTCTTAGAAATATGGATCTTCACTTTTATCTAGCATAACTTTGGGGGTCATTGTAATACAACTAGCTCAGAAAGCACAATGTACTCAGAAATAATCTGTATAATCCAAACTGCTGGCTGCTGTGGGATGGTATTTCTGCATGCTATGAATATATGCTGCTCCCATTGGCTAATAAATAAAGCTGCTTTGGCCAATGGTAAGCCAGTAGGAAATTCAAGCAGAGAGACAGGGGGAAGAAGAGTGGAGTCAGGGTAGACACCCTCTAGCTGTCCAAGGAACAAGATGCCAGCAGACCAGTAATGCCATGGCTACATGGCAAATATAGATTAATAGAAATGGGTTAATTTAAGATGTCAGAGCTAGCTAGCAATAAGCCTGAGACATAGACCAAACAGTTTATAATTAATAATAAGCCTCTGTGTGTTTATGTGGGACCGAGTGGCTGTGGGACACAGGAAAACTTCTGGCTACAGCTGACCTTACCAAAATGACCACATTGAGTAGCTAATAGCAATGGAAGAAATAAATTTAAACCTCAAAGAATAAGTCACACATCAAGGTATATAACTTATGATTTGTAGAAGTTGGTAGGAATCTACAAGTGAAGGTGACTGAACATATTCATTTCTTACCCTTAGAGAACTGGAGCTTGTTATACCTATTTATACAAAGTGGGGATCATTACACTGAAATAACTTATATGAGTGATTATGTACCATAAAGTATAACACATAAGGTCTGGATTTTGAGTATATAAATTGAGATCCCTGGAATTTTTTATTTTATTTTATCTTATTTTATTTTTTACATTGCAATCCAGAATCATTAGGCAAGCAAGTAGGGAATATTTACAAAGGCCCTCTTTCTGTACCAGTCCTGTATATACTTCTCAGTCATAACTCTATGTTTTACCTCTTTCCATGGAAAAGAACTCTTAGTTTTCTAGGCAACATGAATAGAAAATGAGTTCAGCGTAAATAAAAAGTCACATATTAAAATAGATCTCAAAGTAAAAAGGAAATATTTAGAAAATTACCCATGAAGTAGCTGTTGAGAACATTTGAGGCTACAAAGGATTTTGAGGGGTTTCTCATGCTTCATTTCACGATTTGCACTCATTTTTTCACATATGAATTTGGAAGACATTTTGTCTAGTCCTTGCATAGCCTCAAGACCTGACTTGGACAGTGAGGGGATGAGGAAAAGAGACAGATGGCCACTGGGAAAACTGGGATTGGATATACTGGGATTACAGATGGAGAAACCAGTACCCCAGAAGCTCACTGAGTTTATTATATACAATTAAAGAATAAGGTGATGTTATTACATATGGGTAAAAAACGAGGCCGAGTTTATGACATACAGCTGTATCAAGGCAACAGGTTTAGCTAATATCAGTAGGCACAGCCTCTGTAGAAGAGCAGTTTTTGGACCATAAGCGTCCGGAAGGAGAAAGTTATGGTGGAATTCATATACTGTCAACATTCACACTCAGTACCGGAAGAAGTACCAACAAAAAAGTATAGAAAATCAGTATCTGCCACTACATCAACTGATATTACTAAACTATAAGAAGAAATGTAATTAAAGCAGAGGTTTTCTTTCCCACAACTAGTAGAACTAGAATTCCAATTTTTCAAACCAAAGTAGCATGAAACTGTAAAGCTATAATGTAAGCCAGAGATTGGCACAGATAGTTTGGTTTTTTAAGGATATATTTTTATTATTTTACATTCATATGTTATATGTGCATCTCTCTGTGTGTATGACATATGAGTCCCAGTATTTGCAGAGGCCATGTACTAAAATTCTCTAGAGAAACAGAAGTGATAGAATGTATGACTTACAGGCTCTGGTCCTGCTAGTTCAACAGTAGCTGTCTAGTAACTACCAACAATCCATTACTTGATCAGTCCACAACGCTGGATGACTCAGTTGGTCTTCAGTACACACTGGAATCCCGAAGCAGGCTCTATTGCCAGTGAAAGAATGGACTTCCCAGCAAGAATGAGAGCAAGCAGGCAGAGAGCAAAATCTCCCTTATTCCATGTCCTTTATGTAGGCTGCCAGCAAGTGTGGCCCAGACTAAAAGTGTGTCTTCCTGTCAGTACATGGTCCGGGAATGAATTCATGTAAGGAAAATTCTGATTGCTTGTGAGAAAACACAAGAAAACAAGACAAGACTCTTGTGACATCAGTTTCTTCAAGACACAGAATTGTTCTTGGAATGTGGTTTTGTGCTCCTCCCAGGTGTAGTAGATAGAAGTGAGTTTACTTCAGATTACTCATTAGTGTTTCTGTTGTTAATCATACGCCTCTATGGAAAAACATGTTTTTTGCCACATGTGGCTTGTCCTTGTAATTGTATACAGCTTCAACTCATGATTTCTTTGCTCATGTGATCCTTTGTAATCCTTAGAGTATATATGAATTGTCTGAGACTCTGAATAAAGTTGGCTATTGCAAGAGACCGTCATATGCTTCATTTATTGGCGCCATTCTCCCAGGTCCCATAGCCTCTAGAGCTATGAATGACATCTTCCCACCTCAAAAGATTTGGAATAAAGGTGTATCTTCCCATTTCAAAATATTTAACTAAGAAAAATCCCTCATGGGACACAGATTCTTGGATTTTAGTTAATTTTTATATAGTCAAGTTGACAACCAAGAATAACCATCATACGCCAGAAGCAGGTTTTGGGTCCCTTGGAGCTTGAGTTATGGGCAGTTTTGAGCCACCAGATGTGGGTGCTGTGAATCAAACTTAGGTCCTCTGGAATAAGAGCAATGCTCTTAATCTTTGAGCCATTTCCCAGCCCAAAGTCATAGGTTTTTAAAGGTAAATCATAGTGCCAGGTGTAGGATAAGCCCTATGAATTGTTAGCTAGTATGTTCAGTGGCTCCCAAAACAAGATAGGCTGAGGCTGGAAACTTCACAAACCTTGGTTGCAAGGTACAGAGAAATCACATGGTAAATAGTCTGGAAACACTCTCCTTGCTAGCTAGCATTCATAGTGCTGGAGGGTTTTAGGCAGATTGATGGGATAGAAAAAATCAAAAGTTTTAGCCAGCTGTGAACCCTGCGCTCTAAAATACCAACTTGCCAGGCAAGATATACCACTTGTACAACAGATGTGTGTGTTTGTGTGGTGGGGAGACGGAGTAACCAAGTACTTTCTCTGATTGGAAAAAAAAATCTTTTATGTGCATTGTATTATTCTTTCATTACTTTATCTGTATCAGGAAAACATTGTACACAATTTTATTTTGTATAGCATTTGTATTAGCATCCTTTTAACTGCAGCTAACTAAATAAATGTTAACATTTCCACTGACTTCAAGACAATAATTTAAAGGGGGAGAAATTTTACTCAGGACAGCAGTGGATTCCATAATAAGACCCATGATAACATTGCCTATGGCAAAATAATAATATTTTAATATTAATGAATTAGTAAAGATAATAAAATGATAACCTGGTACTCTCATGTATTTATTAAAATAGATTGAAGCACCTGTTGAACACTAAGTTATATGTGGGCATCATTACACTTAGTAAATACATCAGGTTTTGTTGCCATTGTGAACAAAGCTATATGAAATACTAGAGTATAAATTTCTGTGTTTTTCAACGGCAAAATGAGAAGTAGTAATTTCAGTATTAGTCCTTTATAATGTATTCTCATGTGTATTTATAATATTTGAAATAGATTTTAGTATAAATATATAAGTACACACTTATATTTTATTACTAAAAAGTCAATGTCAATGTATAAACTATAATATTGTTTTGATTGATATAGTTTATAAAATTGGTATAATGGATAAAAATTGCAGTCAATTTTATCATTTTAGTTTCATAATTTATCTTTCCTTCCAGTTTTATTTAAGGTGAACAGTCTCAAAAAAATTCTTATAG
Source organism: Peromyscus nudipes (assembly GCA_902168325.1). Taxonomy (NCBI): domain Eukaryota; kingdom Metazoa; phylum Chordata; class Mammalia; order Rodentia; family Cricetidae; genus Peromyscus; species Peromyscus nudipes. The sequence goes on along the minus strand of CABHPH010151403.1, from coordinate 3,740 downwards.
ATAAAATTTTGCAAATGATATGTCACTTTTTTCTGCAAATTTTAGCATGTATTTACTTACTCAGAACCTGAAAAAGTAACATTTGTTTACATACACACACAGACACAAACAACTGACAAGTGAGCACATTCTTCAGTTAGACCAGGTTATGGTTATCAGTGCATAGGTTTTTAGCCAAATAAGATAATTATTTATTGGACACTTTTAGCAAATGTATCTGGTAATATTTTGAGATTTCAATTTATGTCTTTAAAGAAAGGGGATATGTGCCACAGCATGTATGTGGAGTAGAGGGGACAATGTTTTTGTTTATTTATTTGGTTTGGTTCAATATGTGTTATTTGGCATTTCATATATATTTGACATGAGATATATTGCACATCATGTTTAATCATATATATATAATGTGATATATCACACTATATAATGTACATAGATCACTTATATCACATCATATGATATATAAGTCCTATATTTCATATACATTGCATATTACATATCACGATATGTGTCATTTATCTCACTTAGGATATATTATTACATATTATATATAATATACTGTAGGTATATAATCTCATGAATTTACTACTATATTGTCTATTAGTAGATCAAGTACCATCTAGAACAAAGGATGTGTTTTTAGTTGTAGACATCAAGTTAAAACAGAGTCTGAGAGTAGATGGAAAGATGCATCAGTCATTAAGAGCACTTGCACTTGAAGTGGACTCAGATTTGGTTCCCAGTACATTGATGGTGGCTTACAATTGTCAGTATCTCAAGTTCCAATGGAGCTGAAGCCATTTTCAGACCCTCATTGGCACTATAAACACATGTGTGCTCCTTTACATGAAAGCAAAATATATACATAAAAAATAAATCAGGGAAAGTATTTTAAAGGTTTTAAAGTGCCTCTTTAAAACAGAGTTGTTTCAGATTTAGTGAGTCAGGCTTTTGGCATATGTACATATAATGCCTATAATCCCAGCACTAGGGAAATAGAGTCTGGAGAACCACAAATTCAAAGTCAGCCTTGACTACATAGAGAGTTTAAAATCAGTCTACTTGTATGAATGCCTTGGTTTGGACATTTGTTTAAAAATTCTTGTCCAGTTTTCATCAGTTACACTTTACAAATTCTAAGTCTAGTGGCCATTTAGTTGACAGCAAGCCCTTATTATTGTTCCACCTACTGTCCAGAATTAAATGTCTGTATTTCCTTTATGTAAATTATATAGGAAGGAAGATAGAAGTCAATACAAGAGTGTAAAAAATGGTCTAGCAAAATTCTTATCTCTTAACTCTTTCAAAAATGAAAGATTATATTAATTTACATACTATCTGAATATGCAAAAGCCTAGAGGTGGCGAGAAGATAATTAAAACCTAAATGTGACATGCTGGTAGGAGAACAAAGCAATTCTTGTTAAATTACTGTATCATTGTGTCTGGATTGATTAGAGATCTTGATATTATTATTAACATACACACAGTTGATTTGCTTAAGCAATTAAATTATTTAATGGATAAAAAGCATGGTTGCTATGAAAAGTTCACCTAGCAGCTTTCTGTATTCAGTAGTCATAAAATTTGAATAAGAGCAATTATAACAAAATGCCTAAACTACAATTTGAAAAGTAACCCACAAGAAACAATTAAATGCAAAGTAATAACACTCTTCTACAAAAGTTAATTTAAGGTGGTTTTTGGTCTTTCAATGGGTTTTGGGTTTGAGATAATTTTCATTGTTTAGAAGGATTGATTACAAGTTGTTGTTGTTAATGGTTAGGAAAAGGGCTAAGCAAAGGAGATTAGATTTAAGGTTCTTGTTTGAAAAAAAGATATATAGAAATGATAGAATAGAGGGTAGATTATTGAATCTACTCTGAAAAGTAAAGAAAAGATATAGATACAAATAGATAAAATGATAGATTATTGAATATAGTATTAAAAGACAATTACTAGTTTTAAATACTTTGTGTTGGGTTAGATTTTTGTATATTGTATAAAAATTATATATATTGAAATTGAGAATGTTAGAAAATGCTATACATATATTTCTAATCTTGTTCAAGAGATTGTACTTATACAGTTAATTTAACAATGTAATGCAATTTGCTGATTCTTGAATGTTATTATTATCTACTATTAGGATATAAAGAAATGAAAGTTAGTAGTTAGACATTATAATCGAACTTGTAGTCATATTAGTATGTTTTCAAGGTTGAGTAGATATATTTTAGATAGACAGGTCATCTTCAAACCCTTCAGAGATCTACAGATTATGGCATTTAAAATGTTTTAATAACTTAGAATTTTTTTCTCTTTTTTATGACTATGAGACATGTTGTCTCCTGGCAGCACTAATCTCCTTCAGAGAAGATATGGGCATTGAAGAAACTGCATATGAAGTTAACTTTCACTGTGGCAAAATCAGCCACTGGACAACAGAGTGTCCTCAAATCGACTGCTGACAAACAGGACAAAACGGACAGACAGGACACGAAACAAAGGAATACCGATTCTTGCCAAGACAAGTGTGGCTTTGGCTTTAGTAACAGGCATCCTCTGAGGCCAGGACAATATGGCACCATCCCTGAAGTGGCCTTTGCAATCTGGAAAAGGTACGGTGCCCCTTTCTTTGAAGGCAGCTGAACAGGCAGTGGACCAATGGCTTTTGATGTACACTGGAACGGTAGCTGAAACAGTTAATCTTGAAAGAGTAACAAAGCTAACGGAGTCTAACCTCTCAATGGTAGACTGGCATTTAATAAAAGAGATGAAGCCACCCATAAGTCAAGAAGAATGGGATGCAGAGAAGAATGGTATGCTGAGATGAAGCCATCCACAACCAAGAAAAATGGACAGCTGAATTCCAAAAACACCAACAATTTCCAGAATTTAAAATCCTGAATCATGACAGGATACTGGTGGAATTCAGATGTTTTTGGTACATGGACTACTCTCACTGAATGTGAGGTCAAACTCTAGGCCTTGTGTACATCCTACTTCACAAATGAGTCTGTCAGATACACTAAGCCTATAGGCTGAAGATGATGCCCCAACGTTGTGGAGAAACCTTAGGTGACTGTCAAGGCAGCTGGCTGTTTCTGTCAACTCACATTTTTTTGGAAGTCGCTTGTTTGCACTTCCTGTTTTATTAGGTAACATTATTTCTTTCTTTGGTCTCTAAGGGCAGTGAAGATTAGACAGTTATGGTTATAGTTACAGTTAGTTGAAAATTAGTAGTTATGATTATAGTTTTCCTTGTTAAGAATTTCAGAAAAGAAACTAAAGAGGCATAAGTGTATATCTTGAAAGACATAAGACAGTTCTCTGTTAGTAATATAAGTTAGGATAAAAAGTCAATCAGGTACATTTTGGACTTACCAAAATAGGGTAGATAATGGAATATTTTCTCTGAGTTTGTCAAATGTCAATGTCAAATAGACTAGACATTGTTGAGATATGTATTGCTTGTATATACTGTATATAGTCATTGTACTTATTGTATGTAGTTTTTCTTATATTAGTTATAGCTTTTTTATTAGGATAAAAGGGGGAAATGTGGTGATATTTTATTTGTGATAAAATGTGATATTTTATTTGTATGTTAATAAATAAAGTTGCCTGGAGATCAGAGGTCAAATAGCCATTAAGCGGAAGTCTGGCAGTGGTAGCACATGCCCTTAATCAGATCACATGGCAAGCAGATTCTCTGTGTGGTCAAAGACATAGCCAAGC
>CABHPH010151402.1:0-26585 GCA_902168325.1 Peromyscus nudipes | reverse complement strand
TTTTACAATTTTCCATTAACAAGGTTTTAGGGGGTTTTAGCTAAACAATATTTGTATATCCCTGCAGTCTTTCCTTACACAGCTAATTGATGTTTGTCCAAACCTGCAGCTTCTCCTGACATAGCTGGGTTCCCATAGCGGGGGATACGTAACAAGGCAAGGCAGGTTGTCACGTGGAATTCACTAAAAGTGAACTTTGGTTTCGGTAGTGAGTGGGAGGGGGTTATCGAGAATAGCTAACCCCAGGGCTGCAGAGAGCAATCTTCAGTAAAAAACTAACATTTGGGTTGCTGACAGAACTGCCCACTGTAAAACGAGGACGGGTCCAGTTAAGGTTAATCTTTATTTACCAGAAAGCTGATGGCTGTCAGCTTCCATCTCTTAAGTTTACACCTTTTTACTCCTATAATCCTATCTTATTCCTGTGTTTCTTTCTTGTTCCTGTATCCCTGGACCCTTCACAAACCACAGTATTCCCTCATGCCTTGGGCTTGTCAGAGACCTTTTCCCACTCTAGAGACGAGAACAAAGGGAAAGAGAAAGGGAACACGAGGAAGCTGAATTTCTTCCTGCCGACATATTTATTCCTGGTTTTGCGTATTTTATGTTTGATTTCTTCTGACGAAAGGCCAATTCAGGTAGGTGTGCTGCGTTCATCTGGTGGACGTGGTGGAAAACCAAAACACAAAACAAAATCTCTGTTTAGTCAATAGCTGAACCCGGCGCAGCTGGCTTTCACAGAACAGGTACCTAGTCTTCGTGGAGTCGCAGGTGTGGGACACTAGCTGAGGCCACTGCTTTCCACTACTGAGAAAAACACCCTACGCCTCTGCTGTCCTGAAGTCAAAATGGAAAACCCAGGGGAGCAGGGCATTTCAGGCCTTCTCCACAAGAGGGCGTAGAGTGTCCATGCCAAGCCGCTCTGCCGCCAGCCAGCCCTGCCTGTGGCCACCGCCCGTTCGCGTTGCTGACGCACACCCAGGAGTAAGTGCGGAAGTTTCGGAGTCAGGTGGACTTGGCTTAAAATCCTGGCTCTGCCATTTGCTAAAATCTTGGCAAGTTAGCTCACATTCTGATTAATAATTAGTGACTTCCCAAGCCTGGGAAGCATAGAATTATAGACACGCGGCACACAAAGGAACCTGTCTTCCAGCTCACTCAGTGAAGCCCCTACATTTCATGCATCAGGACCCAGAGCTCCAGGCTTGAGTCAAGCCCATGTCTTACTCTCTGGACATGAGAGCACCCGTGAAAGGCAAGGATCATTCATCAACGAATGAAAAGCTAGGAAGTCCTTTTATGCTGCACGCTCAGGCTTTCTGTTAGAGCAAAGACTGGGGGCCCCATTCATCATCCTGCTTCCTTCCGCAGTGACACACTTCGGGGAATACTGACCGCTTGGCTCCCGGTTTCCTCATGGCAGTGGTGGGAAGCATAGGGTAGAGATTAAAATAGTACCTACCCCATAGCGTCTTGTGCACTTCCAAAGAGAGCATGACCATCGCGCTCACACAGAGCCTGGCACCTCACAGGCATGGGATAGTGTTAGTTCTGGTTTGTTTAACTCCCAGTGGCCAGCTCCTTAAAGAAAACTGAGCCCTTCCCCACCCACCCCACCAGAAACCATCAACTGTGAAGAGCTACGCTTCAGCATTCCTATCAAAATTTTGAGGAGTTCTCTCCAATGGCTTCCTGTCTAGAGTGTTTTTTTCAGGGCCGGGGGGAGAGTCACAGAAGCCTTCTATGTCTCTCATCCTCAATGCGACTCTGCAGTCATCAACACCACTGCAAAAGAAGCTTCCTTGCCCTTCACAATCAGCGGAGCAGCACAGATCATGGACTGCCCCATGGGTTCTGGTAACAGCATGGTCTGTCTCCAGTGGCAGTACAGACCACAGACATCAACACGGCCCTGGTTCTCTTTCTGAGTATGTTCTCATCCGCAAAGTGAAGACTGGCCACAGGGTTGTGGCAGTGCATGAAGTATAACATTTATCCACTTTGGTGGAGCAAGGAATGGCTGTTTCTGAGAGCAAAGAGCACTAAGACTGTGTTCTACCCTGTTCTGAAGACTGTTCCTTAGAGTTAATTGCCAACTTGACAGGACCTGGAATCACCCGGGAGATTGTTCATTCAGGTAGGAAGACCCATCTTAATTACTGGTGGACACTTCCCCTCATTAGGGAATACTAGGATATTAAAATGGGGAAAGCAAGCCATATGCATTCACCCTTCTGTTTCCTGCCTGTGGATGTGATGGGACCAGCTGCTTCCGGCTCCTGGATTTCCCTGGCCTGATGACTTGTCTTCTGAACTGTGGGTGAAAAGAAACCCTTGTCTCCTTTAAGGTGCTTTATCGGAGTATGTTACCACGGAAACAGGGCAGACACTAAGACAATTTCCTTAATTGTGCTACATCTTCCCATTCTTACTGACACCACCAGCAGCTAGTTCAAGATTAAGTCCCTGGTGACTCTTAGGTTACCTCTCTGATAGCTATTGCATTAAAAAGACGTTTTCTCTTCTCCCTGGACCTTGGCTACAGCATCAGCATCTCAGGAGGGAGAAGCAACATTGTGTGGCTAGAGGCTAACCCCTCAGAGTGTCCTGGGCTCCAGCCAGCCATCACCAGGAGAAATGTAGATGCCTCCTGGTATTCACTTCCTAGAGTTTCTGTACTACAACTGGGCAGGTTAAAACCACAGAAATGGCTTCTTCTGAAGCTCTGCAAGCTGGAGGTCCAAAAACAAAGTCATCAAAATGGGCCTCTGTCTGGCACTGACCAGGACATCTAGCTCCTGGTGGTGGCCATCAGTCTCAGCTGTTCCTTGCAGAGATCTAGTCTGCTTCTGTTGTCCCCGGGCCATCTTTTTCCCTGCTCATTTCTGAGCTGGGACAGGAGCCACACTGGATGAATGGTCCAGCCTCCTCCTATACGACAGTAACTTTATCTCTCAGTTACATCTGCAAAAGAGACCACAGAATGGGTGGCTGAGAACAGAAGCCATTTTCTCACAACTCTGGTGCTAGAAGTCCAGATCAGTCTCCACGGTTGGTTTCTTCTAAGGATTGGCCTTTCCCCCTTAGCTGCTAGATGGAAATCTTCCTGTGTTTCACATGCTCTCCCCTGTGTATCTCTGTCCTGATTTCCTCTTCTTAGATTAGGATGCACCCTTATAATGCCATTTCAGCTTACCTCTTTGAAGACTCTGTGATGGTTACTGTTCTGTTTGAGACAGAATCTCACTTTGTAGCCCCAGGTGTTTTGGAACTGTCTATGTGGATCAGACTGGCCTTGAACTCACAGAGATCGCTCTGCCTCTCCCTCAGCCTCCTCAGTGCTGGGTTAGTTTTTAATTATCAGCTCACCACAACCTAGAATCATCTGGGAAGAGTCTCAGTGAGGAATTACATAGATCGGTTTGGCTTCTAGGCACATCTGTGGGAAAGACCAACCCAGCCCAAGGTGGGCAGCACCATTCCCTAGACAAGAGGTCCTGAGCAGGGCAAGAGGAGAAGGCTAGGAGAAAATGAGCAAGGATGCATTTATCCTCTTTTCTCTTGGCTGTGGGTGTGAGGCAGCTGTTGGACTTTCCCCAAACGATGGACTGTAACTTGGATTTGTAAGCCACATAAACCTTTCCCTCTTGAGTTGATTTTCTTTGCCAAACTCTTTACCACAGCAGCACAAATGACAACAACAACATAACCTACCACAGAATACAGTTACATTCTGAGGGACTAGGGGTGTGGACTCCAGTTCATCTTGGAAGAGGGGTGAGGTGACATGATTTTATCTGTAACAGTTATTTCTTTACATTTTTAATAAACTCAAATAATATATAAATGCATTGTTATTGTTGTTATCACTACAACTTCAAACAGAATGCTGAAGTCCCCACCCCCATCCCACTCCACCCAGTTCTGCTCCTAAGTCTTTGTGTGGATGGGCACTTTACAAAGATGTAGCTTTGGTATGGTCCCCCGCACCCCCCCTGTAAATATTTCATATTATGCACACTCTTGTGTAAATCCCTGTCTTCTCCATTCTTCCTATGTATGCGCTACTCTCTTCCTTACCTTGACCTAAAGATTAGCTGTGACTAACACGTTCAGAGTAGTTGTTGGAATGTTAAAAGGTGGAAGCATGGAGCATATAAGTCTGCCATGCAATTTCTAGCAGTTATCCAATATTTCAGTGTCTCCTTGTCCTTACATGTAAAATAGAGGACAGCAATTGTGCTGGCTAGTTTCATATCAAGTTGGCACAAGCTGGAGTCATCTGAGACTTACTGGGATAAAATACCCTGGAAATGTAACAGCATTCAGGGAGTCTGTTTTAGCCCTCAGTTCCAAGTTATGATCCATCATAGTGGAGAAGTCACAGTGGTCAGCCCTTGAGGGAATTGGTCATATCACATCCATAATCAGAAACAGATCAATGAAGGCATGCTTGTGTCCAGCATTCTTTCTCTGCTCCTGTGGCCCAGGGAATGGTGCCACCCATAGTGGGTCTTCCCACATCAATTAATGTAATTAAGATAACCTTCCCCAGAAGCTGGAGAGATGGCTCTTGCAGAAGATCAGGGTTCAGTTCCAAGCACTTGCATGGCAGATTACAATCAGCTGTAACTCTAGTTCCAGGGGACCTGTCACTCTCTTCTGATCTTCATTGGCAACCAGGAATGCATGCATTGCACATACATATATACAAGCAAAACACTCATACACATCAAATAAATCTATTTAAAAAATGTAGTCTCCCACAGACATGCCTATAGACCAACTTGTTCTAGACAGTCTCTTATTAAGTCTCCCAGTTGGAACTACATGTGGTGGTGCACACCTTTAATCCTAGCACTTAAGTGGCAGAGGCAGGTAGATCTCTATGAGTTTGAGGCCAACCTGGTCTGCAGAGTGAGGTCTAGGACAGCCAGAGCTACAAAGTAAGACCCTGTTTGGGGGAATGGGGGAGCTCTTCGCCGGTGATTCTAGACGGCACCAAGTGGACAATTAAGATTGACCACCACAGCATGTTTAACTTACAGAAGAGTTGTATGTTTGTAACCAGCCTCAGAGGTCATTAATTGTAGTATTCTAGTCACAGGAAAAGAGCTCTGTGCCCTGGGAAGACCACAGGTAGACTTCATGTCCTTACTCTGCTGCTCCTCCTGTCCCTCCGTAGAAGTCTTTCGAATACCCCAGTTCCCCAGGATGTTATTTGGAAGGGGTGGGTGGATATATGTGGAAGTCTAGTTCCATTTTTAAGGATGTCAGCCCTTGAGTAAACCTCATTTCCTTCCAGTAGACTCTTGTCTTTCTTGCCTTTTGAGTGGAAGCAGATGGACTTCAGTCCAGTAGTATTTGGAAATCCACCAGCATTCTCTGAGCATCTCCCCCACGTGAGCACCGAACGCTGGTGTCTTCACTCAGTTCTAATTGATTTTTACCCCCGCACTCCTGGGACTCCAGCCAGGGCTTGTGGGTGTTGGGCAAGTGACCTACCACCGAGCTATGTCCCCTTCACCCCCACTTTACTTCTTTGATGTTTCTGAGAATCCCAAAGAATGCTTTCATTTTCCACAAATGCACAGGTGAGAACAAGCTCTTCTTGGTCATGAGTTCCTCTGCTGGCTTCTATCTGTTGCTCCCTCTACGTCTCTTCATAAAACCAAAGACTGGATTCTTCTTCCTTTTCTCAAAGTGCATCCAATAGGTTCAGACTGAGGAATTTTTGCCAAAGCCTTTCTGATAACATCACTGTTCCTTAGAGTCCTCCCCTCAGAGATCACAATGGATAAGGCATTTCATTTGCTTCAAAAATCAGAGGCTCAGGGAAGTTAGTCAGCCAATGGATGGGAGAATGTAAGAGCTAAAGTTATGTTTTAAGTTTTAATTACTGTGCCTAAGAGATCCATGAAACAAAAATGCCTCTGATCTGCAAGCCTCTTGCCCAAGGACAGGTACTTCCTGAGATGCTGGAGGCTGTTGTTCATGTAAGATAACAAGCCACATGGTTTCACTCCCCTAAACAAGTTTGGTTGACTCCCCTGCACCAGATCTAGACGTGCCTGATCACTCGTAGAGGGGAGGTGTTGTTAATCCATCCCACCAGAGAATCCCACCAGAGAATAAGACCACTATTACAGTTTAAAGTCAAATTGGAAACAAGCGTTAATTAAATACTGGCCAGGTTGAGGGACTGCTCTGGCCAGGTCCATCTCTGGTTTCCCAGAAAATGGTCCTGAGTCACATTTTGCAGGGGCTTAAGAAGGTAAACCCATAAATCACCACATTTCCCACAAGGTCTAATCACGGGTAAGCAAACATCATGGTGTACTTCCTGCCTGCATGCCTCCTACCTACACTGGATAATCATGACGTATTTCCTGCCCACATGTGATCAAGCACATCTGGTGTGGATAGGTCAGACAAACTTGGCTCTCACTGTTGGTTTTTAGCGGTGCTCTTACCCTGCGAGGAAAAGTCACGGAACATAACAAAACCCACTAACAAGAGTTTTGTTGAGGAAGGGAGAAAGGGACAGATGTGTTCAGGCCTGCTGAAAGGACACATGAAGGAAGGGGCTGGTGGGGGCGGGGGACATGGGGTCTGCCTTTTAGGACCACCCTGTACATGTGCACATGAACCCACGGGAGGCTACTCCACGCATGCGCATAGATCACATGGTCACACCATGTGCCAATTACGTGACCACACAGCACATGGGTTACGTAGGATGTATGATCCAGTGACTAGGTGGAAATGACTACGTGTCCCAGCGGGCATGCATGATCATGGGGGCGTGGCTGGAATTCCTATCACTCACATTATGTTGGAAGGAAGTACTTCAGTATGTATGCTTTCTCCTGAATGTTAGGACCTGCCCAGTGTCCTGACCTCAACTACATAAAGCCCCCTTTAGAAGGAGAAATCCCCTCCCCCTCCTTCTTCCCCTTTCTCTCTCTCTCTCTTCACAAGGCTGCTCACACCTCCGCATCTCCACTTTCCTTTCTCTCCTTTTCTCTCTTCTTTCCCTCTCTCTCTCTCCCTCCCTTTTTCTCTCTATTCCTTCTCCCCTCCCCCTTTAATAAAACTTTCCATGTGGATGCTGTGCCTGCATGGTGTGAGTAACTTTCCCCACACCATGCCCCCTTGGCCACTGCCCACATGGCGTGTCTCCTCGGCTCAAACCTGCCAGGGCCTTGCCGTTCCTTAGCACTGATTGGACAATGGTGGGAAATGCATAGCCTTATGGGTTTGCTTTTTTAAGCCTCTGATTCCTCACCATTTTCTGGGAACCCTGGAATATCCTGGCCAGAGTCCATCATCTTGTCTAGTATTTAATTAAAGCCTGTTTCAAATTTGGCTCAATAACTGTAGTAGTGGCCTTATCCTCGACCTGTGTGATTAATGTGGCAAAAGCGTTTTCTGAAGTTTGACCGCTCTCGTTGGGGAGCCCAGTCTAGTTTTAGCTACTCCACACAAAGCCTAAGTAACTGAGCCACCAGCGAGGTAGTTATCCCATTTTCCCTTGCTTTCAAAGTTTCTGATTAGATCAATGAGAGCATCAGGTTATTTCTAACAGACTTTAAACATTCCCTAACACCGTGCCCAATCTCATTTCCCAACAAAGATGGAGCCTGGCAACAGTATCCAGATAGAATTTAATCACCTTGTTTGGTTTTCTTTGGATTTATTTTCATGGAAATGATGCTGATTATCATAAAAATTGAGGTGGCTTTTTTTTTCAGTTGAGAAATTTGACATAGCTATATAAATGTTAATAAAAATAGCTATGTTATTAAAGTGAATAAATTTCTACAGAAAAATGCTGAGTAAACAGTAGTGTGACTAGCTCATTGAAATGGTAAAAATTGAGCTGGGGCCTTTAAGGCTAAAGAAAAACAGCACATAATGAAGGCGAGGCGACCTGGTCTCTTCGGTGCTCAGCAGTCGCTTCTTGTTTGGGGTATTCTAAGAGGCCCCTTGGCCCAGCCCAACTCCAGTGCCAAAGCCAGGTAATAAGTTCAGCCCTACCCTTTAGCTGCTCCTTTGTGTGAGACTTCTCTGTCTCAAGTGGAATTTCCATATCCCTTCTCATAACAATTGCCCTCCGATCAAGTTTTTCCCCAAAACAAACAACAAAAAAGCAGCCAGCTTCCCCCAACAAGGAGTTAAATGGCAGGCTGCTTTGCAAGAGTAGTGTACTAAAGGCCTGGAGGAAAATTAGGTCGTGAGGGTGGTCCCCCTTTTAGACCCAACCCCAGACGTGGAGTGGCACACTCCACTCTCCTCACCTCTAAAGAAAAGCTTCCCAAATCTCAGCCTTGGCCTTCTTATGCAAGTGTGCAGTATTCCTGAGACCCATTTCCTTCGTGGTCTGACTATTAGAGTGGAGTAGAAAAGCTGGCCGGACTCTGGACGCTGGAGTTGTACTGCTATAGTGACTTTCAGTTGTTGTTTGTTCTTGGTAAGGGGTGGGTTCCCCTTCTGCTTGAAATTCTCCCCTCAATAGAGTCGATGTAAGATTAAGATTCTGCTGTAAAGTTTACTCCAATCTGAATATGAATGTCCAAGGCCCTGGAACGTGTCACTCAGCGATACAGCTTGAAAGTCCTGGGGGCAGGAGGGGTGTGTGCAGTCACAGTGAGGAAACGGATGTAACAAGTCTTTCTCTCCTCCAGCCAGCTCCCAAATAATGAACAGAGACTTATTAATTATGAAGCTCGGCCTTAGCTTAGGTTGTTTCTAACTAGCTCTTACAACTTGAATTAACCCATTTCTATCCATCTTCATGCTGCCACGTGGCTCGTGGCTTTACCTCTCCCCCTGCATGCCCCACTCCCTCAGCATCCAGCTGACAACTCCTGCATGCCTCGGTCCTCCCTTCTTCCTTTCTCTCTGCCCAGAGGAACCACCTAGCTCTCCTGCCTAGCTATTGGCTATTTAGCTTTTTATTACACCAATCACAGCAACACATCTTCACACAGTGTCCAAATAGCTCCCAACAGATGGATGCTGGTGCTCAATTTGCATCCTCTTTTCTTTCATTTGGCCCAGGATCCCAGCTGCCCACATTCAGGTTTGTCTTTCCTCCTAGGTTACACGCATGTTTCCCAGGTGACTCCAAATTTGCCAAGGAGACCATAAAGATTAACCATCACACAGGACAAAAATGAATTCAGGACATACTGTGTCTTTCTAATGTGTCACATCAGAAAGCACATGATATCCACTTCTCATGGGGGACCCTAACTGAATCAGTAGTGTCCACTTGATGTCCTTATTGTTCATACCCTTCTCCTTGTAATTAACAAGTAAATTTAGAAAGAAATGCTTTGAGACTGTCTGCGTGTTATGTCCCTAAACAACTTCTTGTGTGATGATCTTTGCATTCATACATGATCTTACCTGTCAGTTGTCACTATGGTAGTTGTAAGACAGTATTTTTAATTTCTTCTCTCCTTGCTCTCATTAGAATAATAACACTATCAAATGGTGAGTTCCTTTTTTTGTTCAGTGTATAGTAATCTTTTGTGGTCTGTCTTAGTCACCATTCTATTGCTGTGAAGAGGCACCATAGCCATGGCAACTCTTATAAAAGAAGGCATTTAAGTGAGGGCTGGCTTACAGTTTCAGACGCTTAGTCCATTATCATCATGGCAGGAAAAATGATGGCAGGACAGGGTGGTGCTGGAGAAGTAGCTGAGAGAGAAGTAAAGATCAGAGAAGGTGGCCCATCACGGGCTTGTCAAACTTCAAAGCCCACTCCCAGTGACACACCTCCTCCAACAAGGCCACACCTCCTAATTCTTCTGATCCCTCTCCAATGGTGACTGAGCATTCCAATACATGATCCTATGGGGGGCATTCTTACTCAAACCACTGCAATTTTTGTGTTTGAATCATCTCCAGTTTGACTTGTAGAAGTAGGCATCTGTGCACTTTCACTGGCTCCAACAGCCCTGAGCACTTCCTTCCTTTCTGTTACGAGATATTCCAGACTCATCTTTACTCTTCTAAAGGAGAAACAAAGGAGGATCAGAGAGGAGATGTGTAGCATGAATCTTAAAGGGTCTTATTAATAAAATCAAACTTGAGGCCAGTTATTGGGGTGAATGCTGGAAGACCAGAGAAGCAGAACAAGCCACAGCTACCTCACCTCACCAGTTCCTCAGCTGATCCTGTTTCCTCAGACTGGAAGCCTCTGAGTCCTCATCCAAATGAATCTCAGCTGAACTGCTTCTCAGAAGCCTGAATGCTTAACCAGCCTAGTTCCTGGTTCTCACGCCTTATACACCTTTCTGCTTTCTGCCCTCACTTCCTGGGATTAAAGGCTCACTTTCTGGGATTAAAGGTGTGAGTCACCATGCCTGGCTGTTTCCAATGTGGCCTGAACTCACAGAGATCCAGAGGGATTTCTGCCTCTGGAATGCTAGGATTAAAGGCATGAGTGCCACCATTTTCTAGCCTATGCATCTAGTGGCTGTTCTGTTCTCTGACTCCAGATAAGTTTATTAGGGTGCACAATATTTTGGGGAACACAATACTACCACAGAGATGCTGTGTCTCTTCACAATATTGGGGGGGTGAGGAGCTCAAATATTATACTTTTAAAAGTCACATGTTCTCAGGAAAGTGACTTGTGGTGCAGAAGGAACATTGTCAAGACATGTAGGACTGATCCCAAAGCCAGACAAAGCCTGGGCCAACTGACTGCACACGAAGCTTGTCTGTTAATGGAATATCTGAATAATAACTTTGAACTTAGGTAATTAGCAACACATCTAGAGGATATTATGTTCACTGAAGAAGCTGTCATGTGGGAATAAGAATGGGTTTTAGAAGTAGGAAGAACCTTGCTTTCCTTACACACTGGGGCAGATTCTTCCCTGTGTCTCTGCATAGGTCACTTTTCCTTGATGAGCCCCAGCCTTTCAACCGTGAAACGGGGTAATCATACCCACCTCATAGATTTAAATGGAGTCATTCAAAGGAAGTGCTTAGTGTAGCCATTGTCACATATGAAACACCCAATAAATGAAAGCTACCTTTACCAAGAGTGCTTCTGTCAACAATGAAGTCCTAGAGGGTGGAATGCAGCTTCATGACAGAGACTCACCAAGTTTCAGGGGAGGTCTGACGGTCTCAAGTCTAATCATTATAGTAGTGCACATGTGCAGTTGTGTGGACCCGTGCTGGTGTGCTTAGAGGCCGAGATCTAGTCTTCAGGTGATCTCTCCAATGCTGCACACAAGACCTGCACCCAATGGGAACTTGAAGATCATTTGCATTTGAGGGGATGAGGGGAGGAGGGTCGTGGAATATTCAGGTGCACTGTAAAAATGTGTCTCTACCTAAGGCTCCTTCTGATTGGTTTAATAAAGAGCTGAATGGTCAATAGCTAGGCAGGAGAGGATAGGTGAAATTTCCAGGGAGAGAGAGGAAGAGGAGGAGGAATTTAGGTGCATGAATTTTGCCAGAGACTCTGAAGAAGTCTATGGTACAGAACAGAGGTAGCTGAGCCACGTGGCAGAATGTGGATTAATAGAGACAGGTTAATTGGAATTATAAGAGCTAGTTGGAAAAAAGCCTAAGCTAAAGCCAAGCTTTCATAATTAACATCAAGTCTCCATACCCTTATTGGGGAGCTGGCGGTCCCACAAAAGATAGTCTGACAAGAAAGTTTGCTACAGAGAAGTGCCAATGAAAACCTCAAACTCTCGGGTTTTTTACTATGATTAGCATGTACAAGACCCTGGGTTCGAGTCCTAAAACCACAAAGTAAAATAAAAACTGAGAAAATCCTGTGATTCAGAGACAGGTGGAAAGGGCGAGAGATTTGGACTTGGAAGGCTGTTGTCAGCTTCAGGGGTTTCAGAGTCCTGGCCCCACAGTCATGAACTTCATTTGTTCTGTGTAGACCAGGGCCAGTAATCTGTTGGCAGTACAACGCAAAGGTCCTGCACCCACAGATCTCCAGAGGAATCAGGAAGGTTAAACAGGCAGCATTATCTTTCCAATGGGAAAGCTATAAAAAGCCTGTTCTTCCGTCCAGAAAGCTGGGGGTTGAAGTGATTCACTGCCTGCTGGGCTGCATTACCTGTTGGGCCATATCGAGCTGCCACAACCAGGACCGGAGGCGGCTAGTAAGCTAAATGACCCTTACATTGTCTGTATAGCCAAGGCTCCCCCAAGCTCCCGGTCTAGGACCAGAGGTGGCTAATAGCCCAAATGACCTCTACTCTATATGTATGACCAGACCCTTCCTTAGGTCCTTAAGCTAGAGCCCATCTTCCTTGTACACTGGGGATTGTGTTACACCAGGAAACTTTTTTTCTAAATTGTACTTGTTTTAGATACGCCCACAGCGAACCTCCTGGCGTCAGACTCCCTGCAGTCTTGATCCAGGTTGATGCAGTCAGTCTGAACAGAGTTTTCATCCCCACCTCTTGGGGGTTCACTTCCCTGCCTGCTGTGACAACCTGCAGGGTCCCCCTCAGGTCCCTCTGTAAACATTGCAGCATCCATGCTGTGTTCGAGGAACTCACATTCCCATCACAAAGGATAAAGGGCAAGCATGATTACATTCCTCCTCAACACAGGACCTATCAGCAGTCCATGAGAAGCCAAATCAGAAGTCCACTGGTCCAGCTCTCCCGACCTCCATCCCTGTCTTCTGCGGAGATGAACACATTAGTTTAGGAGCAGACTCTAGTATTGCTATTTTATTTGTTGTGGTAAGAACACAACACATGATTTAGTCTTTCAACTTATTTCTGTGTGTTCGGTATACCTGATGCAATGTGGTCCAGCAGTTCTCTAAAACTAAACCAGTATTATCATCTTAAGCCAAGGACCTGACTGGAAGAACTCTGCCCAGGCCTGGATTTCACAGAACAGCAACCAGTGACTAAACACTCAAATCCAGGAGCTATCTATCACCTTTGCTTTTTCTTTTTTTCCTTTCAATTTTTTAATTTATTATTATTGTGTATATGACTTGGGGTGAGAGGCATGTATGTGCCACAGAGTATGTGTAAAGGTCAGAGGTCAATGTTGCAGAGTCACATGAAGGAACTCTTCACATGAGTTCCTGGGAATGAACTCAAGTCGTCAGGTCTAAGAGGCAAGCAGGTTACCAGCTGAAGCCATCTCACTAGCCCCTATTTTTTTTTTCTTTTTTTCTTTTTTTCTTTTTTTTTTTTTTTTTTTTGGTTTTTTGAGACAGGGTTTCTCTGTGTAGCTTTGTGCCTTTCCTGGCTCTCCCTCTGTAGACCAGGCTGGCCTCGAACTCACAGAGATCCGCCTGGCTCTGCCTCCCGAGTGCTGGGATTAAAGGCGTGCGCCACCACCTGGCTTACTTTTTGTTTTTGAGATGGTCTCTGTAGCCCAGACTGGCCTGAACTCGAGACCCTCTTTCAAGTGCTCGGATTATAATCCACCATCTTGGCCTCTGTGTGCTTTGTGTAACAAATGCTGTAATCTCAGGTATTTGAACACTTGCTCACAGGTTGGTGAAGCTGTCTGCGGAGGTTTGGGGTGTAGCTTTGCTGGAGGAAGTAAATCGCTAGGGGAGGGCTTTGGGGTTTAAAAGCCTTCACCACTTCCAGTTTGGTCTCTATGATGGGGCTCTTGGCTCCCTGCTTCGGCAGCTACATCCCTTGCTGCTGCGGCCGCCGTCCTGGTGGACTCCTAGCCCTCTGGAACTGCAAGTTAAAAGTCACTCTATAAATTGCTTTGGTCATGGTGTTTTGGTCACAGCAACAGAAAAGCCTCCTGTTTTAAAGGGGTGCTTTATGACCCTAGGAGAGAAACTAGCCAGACGGCACCTCAAACATGACTGCTTCCCTAGGTAGCAGCTTTTCTCTCAGGGGCTTTGTGGTGGATTTAAGATGGTTGTAACTTCCTTATCTCTTCATGTTCAGCGATTAGCTTTGTTTCCTCTTGCCTGGCTGTGAGTTCACCTGAGACTTCGTAACCAACACTCTGTGGTGGAAAAGGAGTTTTGTTGGCTCTGAGTTGACAAAACAGGCAACTTCCTCTTTCTCTCAGAAACCTGAACAACCCCCCACCCCCCACCCCAAAGAGCTCTAAGGTCCTGCTGAGGACACAGGCCACAAGAAAAGTCCCGAGGAACAGAGGCACACATGTAGAAGTCACCTTTGATGTCCAGCTCAGCCAAACTTCCGAACCCACCTGACACCAGACTGCAACCTCATCAGAGACTCAAAGCCAGAGTCACCCAGTGACCCCAGACAACCCACCAAGCGGAGAGAGAACAAGACGAAGCACAGTAAAGCATCGAGTTGGGGGAAGCTTGTTACACCGTAGTAGGTTAACACAAGAAGCCTGGAACCCAGAGGCTACCAGAGTCCAGAGTCTCAGGCTCGCACTCCCTGCAGCAGGTGGGTTATCTGTTGTCATTCTGGGCAATTCTACTTCTTGGTTCCTGAACCAATTGCATTGCCAAAGATTCAGCTTGGTTAAATCGAACAACAGGAAACCCCAGACAGTGGAGCTTTAAATAAGCCAGAAGTTTCTTTCTCTCCAAAAAGTTTGGAACACTGATACTGCGTGCCAAGGACACTGGTCTTCTTTTCACTCTGCTCTACATGACATCAGCCTTGTGGATTAAAAACGACACTTCAGGACTTCAGATGGCAGCCCGAGCGAGCGTCTCTCCTCACCATGCCTACTTGAAAAAGAGGCTGCAAGATGCTTGCCAGGCACCAAGCTCCAAATCCTGTCACTTTGGATAAGAAGGCTGCAGGGCGGCTCTTGGCAGCATCTGCCACCCTGCTGTGTCTGGGAAAAAAGAGAAAAACGGAGTTTTGCATCTGGAGTGTTGACCTGGGGAAGAGCACAAGCAGTTGCCCCCCATCCCCAGGGTGACAGAGGGTGGGACTAGAGCAAGCCACAACATGTGAAAAAAGCCAGTTGGGAACCAGGAAGAGCACATGAAAAGCCTCCAGATGTGGTGCTCACATCTGTAATCCCAGCACTCCAGATGAGGGACAAGGCAGAAAAAATGGCTGGAAGCTTGCTTAAACTGTGCTGTAGTGGGTAGCTGTTCCAGCTTTGACCTGGAAGTACTACCCCCATTGAGGCTTCTGGTAACTGTCCCGCCTACAAGGCGGGGCCGAGAGAGGAGCCCTTATGACCCGAGATCCAGTTGTGCCTGCTCTCTTGGTTCCTAGATCCTGGACACTGGAGGTAGACCGAGCAGAGTTCTCCAGAGAACACCGCTGGACTGCACTATACCTCTCCCAGACCCTGTAACCTATCCCTTTACTTGTAAGTTACCCCACAAAATAAACGTGGAGTTGCCTTAATACTTCCACCAATACTGTGCAGCAACAGAAACATGAAAAGCCTCTGACCTTCTGTGTGCAGAGGCACTTACATACCCACACTCACCCACACATACCGGAAATAAATAAGAGATGGAGAGAGAAGAAAGGAAGGAAGGAAGAAAAACAGCCAGCTCACAGGAGACTGGACATGCTTCTCTACTTGGGCTACATGCAACAGAGCGTCTGCAAGAGAGCCTGGGGTACGAAAACATGAGAGTGGCAGATGCAGACCAAAAAACCCATGCAAGGGTCCTGAGCCTTACGGCCTGATGCTTTTTCCCATTCTTGAGTGTGCTGTATCTTTCTTAATAAATGTCTATTTTTTTGTTATTGTTGCTTGAGATAGGCTCTTACTGTGAAGCTGTGGTTGCCTGCATTTCCTTATGTAGACCAGGCTAGCCTTGAACTCACATCGATCCTCCTGCCTCTGCCTCCTGAACAAGAGGATGAAAGCCAAGTGCCGTCACAGCCCACCCAGCTGTCTCTAATTGCACAACCTCACCGCATGGCCTTGGTGCAATCCTTTGTCCGGGAACACATGGACCTGGACAGTGCAGTGGGTGCCCTCAGAACTCAGATCTGTATCTGGAACACCGAGATCAAAGGAAACTTGAAACAAGTCCTTGGACTTGACAGGAACAGGGCAGCCGCAGGCAAAAGTTCGGAGCACCTCCTAGAAGATTGTGCTACTGTGTCTCCTGGTCAGCCACGATGTCTTCAAGGCACACATTCTTTTTTTTTTTTTTTAATTACATTTATTTATTTTGTGTGTGTGTGTGCATTGTGTGTGTATTCGTGTGCCACAGTATATGTGTGGAGGTCAAGGGAAAACTTAAAGGAGTCAGTTCTCTCCTTCCATGTCGATTCAGGGATTGAATCCAGGTCATCAGGCTTGGCAGCAAGTACCTTCTGACCACTGTTGACCGTCAAGACACACATCCTTACACGAGACAGTCTGGCTGGCCTTTGGTGGAGCCAGGGCCTCTGGGAGAATGGGGGTGGCATCAGTAAAAATCTTCCTAGGACCTGATGGAGTTTATGTGTGTGGGGGTGGGGGGCAGTTTCTTCCACAGAAGGAGATTGGGATCTGTACCCCCAAACAATGCTATTGAGTCGGGGGGTGGGGTGGGAGTTGGAGAAAGTACCCATGTTGGCTGCACATAAGAATTCATTTGCAAAAGCCTTCCAAATCAGGCAGCTATGCCTCTAAATATGGATCTCACCAAGGAATCCTGTAGTCATCTGGAAAATGCAGAGCTGGGGGAAAACTCAATAGGAAAGTGGGCTCCTCTTCACTGCTCAGTACTCACAGATGGTTTTCCTTCTATCCCAAAACTGAAAAGCTCATGGAAACCAGAAGGTTCTACCACATATCAAGTCACTGGCTGCAAATAATAATACAAAATCAACCAGAGAAAAAGCAAACAGAACCAAAAACACTGTTCAACTTAGCCACCAAATGGATTTGGAGAGGGTTACACTATCAGGAAATGGGAAGAACCAGGCTGGGTGGGGCTCAGTGTGACGGTGTGTGTTTAGCATGCAAGGTTCTGGGTTTGATCCCCAAACAAATAAATATACAGAAAAGAGTCTTTTTGAAGATTAAAAAAATCGAATTCTACTGGGAGACATTAAAGATGAAGAATGGAAATTCTTGAGAGGATGAAGATGACATTTCTTCCTAAAAGAGCTTTCAGGAGAGGGGGAGTCCTTCCCATGTAAACAAACAAGATAAACTCTTAGCTGAGCAGTTGCTTTGCACAGCCTCTTTCCCCTGGTTTTCAGAGCTGATCAGGAAGGCATGATAATGGCATGCACCTCAGGGAGAAGGCTGAGAATAAGTGTGATAGTACACAGATCCTAGTAAATGAACATTTAAATATTATCTATTGTAAAACAGGGAGACAACACAGGCCCTTCCTTCATCGGGCTTGAGGCTGTTGTTGCAAGAGGACTGGCCATCTGGAAAGTGGCTGTGTGACTCATAAGTGTTTGGTGGGGCTCTGGGAAAGAAGGGGGCAGATCTGGAAAACCAAAACTGATGTTTCCCCTCAAATTCCACTAGTATAAAACATTTGTTTAATTGAGAAGCTATTTTTTCCCCTGCAAATAACTTTTGAGGTAGGTACTGTTGAATGCCATCCCCAAAGTGGGCCTTTCTCTCCTGTCCTACAATCCTGATACAGTTCAGGGTCTGGGACTTGGGGCTCCAGACATAATGGTCCAGTTTTCTACAAGGTCAAGAAACCCTGTGTTTTGTTTTGTTGTTTGGTTTTTTTTTTTTTTTTTTTTTTTTTTTTTTTTTTTTTTTTTTTTTTTGGTTTTTCGTGACAGGGTTTCTCTGTGTAGCTTTGCGCCTTTCCTGGAGCTCACTTGGTAGCCCAGGCTGGCCTCGAACTCACAGAGATCTGCCTGCCTCTGCCTCCCGAGTGCTGGGATTAAAGGCGTGCGCCACCAACGCCCGGCTTGTTTGTTTTTTGAGACAGAGTTTCTCTATGTAGCCCTGACTATCCTGGAACTTTCTCTGTAGTCCAGGCTGGCGGCACAGAGATCTGCCTGCCTCTGCCTCCCGAATGCTGGGATTAAAGGCATGTGCCACCACTGCCCGGCTAAGGAAGCCTAATTACTGTTATAAGTGGTTGGTTTAGGAATGGGCATATGAGAAACGAGGACGCTGTGCTTCAAGGCCTCTGGGAAATTTTTCCTCATTCTTAAAAGTAGCAGGTATCCCTGCAACCACCTTTAATCTCAGCAATCAGAGGCAGAGACTGACCAATCTCTGTGAGTTCCAGGTCTGCCTTGTCCACAAAGCAGAATTAGAGCCAGGCAAGGCTACATAAGTGAGACTCTGTCAAAAAAAATAAACAAATAAAGATAGACAAGCCATGTCTTCGTTTGGTCTTTTGCTCTGCCCTCTCTGTTTGTAAAGGTAGAGTCTCTGGCTTTGAACTCCCCAAGAAGCCCACATAGGCCTTGAACTGAGGACCCTCCTAATGCTGGGGTTACAGGCCTGGGCCAGACTGCACCACACTCAGCCTCAATGCAGACAGTCCCTCCTGAGGAAGGGCACGCTCACCTTTTATTGCTGTGTAACACATTTCCACATATTTGGCTTAAAACAACACAGGCGACTCAAGGTCCCAGAGGGAGTCTCACTGCTCTGTGCTCCCTCTGATGGGTCTGGAAGAGGACATGTCCCTCAAGTTTTGTAGCATGGAGAGTTTTGTTCCCAACATATCTCGGCATATGGCTCCTCCCTCATCTATCTCCAAGGTCAGCAATCCTGAATCTTCAAATGTCTCTCTGCTCTGTCCTCACAATGCTTTCTCTTCCATGATAAAATCTCCTTCTGCCTCCATTTCTAAGAACATCTGTAATTCCACGGATAGGGATATGGTGGTTTGAAAGAAAATGGCCCCCAAAGGGAGCAGCACTATTAAGAGGTGAGGCCTTGTTGGAGGAAGTGTGTCACTGTGGGAGCGGGCTTTGAGGTCTCTTTCTCAAGCTTCCCTCAGTGTGACAGTCAGTCAACTTCCTGTTGCCTGCAAGATGCAGAACTCTCGGCTCCAGCACCACATCTGCCTGCAAGCTGCCATGCTCTCCATCCTGATGATAATGGACTGAACCTCTGAAACTGTAAGTGAGCCACAAAATTAAATGTTGTCCTGTATAAGAGTTGCTGTGGTCATGGTGCCTCTACACAACAATAAAAAAACCCTAACTAAGACACAGAGTAGCCGGGTGATGGTGGCGCACGCCTTTAATCCCAGCACTCGGGAGGCAGAGTCAGGCGGATCTCTGTGAGTTCGAGGCCAGCCTGGGCTACCAAGTGAGCTCCAGGAAAGGCACAAAGCTACACAGAGAAACCCTGTCTCGAAAAACCAAAAAAAAAAAAAAAAAAAAAGACAGGGAGTAACCTGTACTACCCAGGAGACCCTTCCACATCAACATTCTTAAATCACATCAGCAAAATTTCCTTTGGCCTTCTAAGGTGATACAGATTCTAAGAACTGGGGTTTAGGAATCTGTGGTGACTGGTAATTGTGATATCAGAGGGGATTTGGGCACTAATTAGCAAATTACCTGTATAATCCTCTCCTCCCCTTTGTTCTCTCTCCGTTCCCTTCCCTTCCCTCCTTTCCCCTCCCTCTCCCTTCCCTTCCATACTCTCCCTTCCCTCCCCTCCTCTCCTCTCCCTTCTCTTCCCTTCCCTTCCCTCCTTTCCGCTCCCTCTCCCTTCCCTTCCCTTCCCTCCTCTCCCTTCCCTCCCCTTCCCTTCCCTTCCACCCTCTCCCCTTCCTTTCCCT
This sequence comes from Peromyscus nudipes, assembly GCA_902168325.1. Classification (NCBI taxonomy): domain Eukaryota; kingdom Metazoa; phylum Chordata; class Mammalia; order Rodentia; family Cricetidae; genus Peromyscus; species Peromyscus nudipes. Next base: position 6,919 of record CABHPH010151402.1, on the reverse strand, counting down.
TCCCTCCTCTCTCCTCCCTTCCCTCCTCTCCCCTACCTCTCCCCTCTCTTCCTTCCTCTCCCCTCCCTCTCTATAGACATTTCTCATTCAAACTACCACAGGGGTCAAAGAGGCTTTATGAGTGGGGAGCATTTGCAGGTCAGCCTTGATATTCAGGAGTTCATAAAGCAGAAGGGAAACTCTTGGAAATTTAATCTGAAGAGGGAAATCTTTTTTTTTTATTTTTAAAAGAATTCTATGTGCATTGGTGTTTTGCCTGCATGTATGTCTGTGTGAGGGTGTCAGATCTTGGAGTTACAGAGCTGTCATGTGGGTGCTGGGAACTGAACCTGGGTCCTCTGGAAGAGCGTTCAGTGATCTTAACTGCTGACCCTTCTCTCTAGCCTCTGAAGAGAAAATTCTTAATCTGAGGAAAAGAAAGACACGATGTGCCCCAGGATGGGTTCTACAGAATTACGTGTGAGTTAAGGAGTGGGAAGTCTTTGGATAATGATGGTAAGGACTGAATGTATGCACCTATTAGAAACGACAATTAGAAAAGCAATAATCACACCGATAGGAAAAGTAATATCATCAACAGCTCTGTTTCTGGTGCTAGGTTAAATGTTACACATGGGGCTGGTAAGACACCTCAGCTGGTAAAAGGCACTCGCCAGCAAGCCAGACAACCGTCAGTTATAGAGATTTCAGAGGGCTTCTGGGTTGAAGAGTAACAGGATAGAGGAGCCTGGTCCTACAGGATAGAGACGTGTTGAGGGTCCTGGGGACACAGAGGGACAGCTAATATAATACACTTGGAGGAGTCATAGAAAGCCTCCTAAGGGGCGGCCCCCACCCCCAGAGGAAGCCCCAAGAGGAAAGATAAAGACAAGTATAGTGGGAGTCATGTTATGGTGAGTAGGAGAGAGAGAGGGAGAGAGAGAGAGAGAGGTGGTTCGGGGTTCGGGGTTCGGGGTTCGGGGGTTTTCGGTAAGCTGCCATGGCACTAGCAAGTGATTCAGCAGCTGTGGGTACAGGGTTCGAGCAGGAAGGAACAAGATGAGGCTGCATAGATAGCCAGGCCTGGTCACCTGTGGTCACAATGCCAGGCAGGGCAGCAGGAACCAGTGTGTCTGGGCGGTGAGAACTGCAATGTTTACCAGCCCCGCCCACTCCAGGCCCTGGACATCTCAAATTCTTGGAGTCACTCACAAGTCCCTGTAAGGCCAGATCACCAGTTGTATTTTATGCCACGATTAAGCTGTATGCTTTAAAAGGCAAGTCACAGAGACTGGAGAGATGGCTCTGTGGTTAGGAGCGCTGGTGCTCTTCTAGAGAACCTGGGTTTGGGTCCCAGCACCCACATGGTGGCTCATAACTGACCTCTATGGGCATTGAGCATGCATGCAGGCAAAACACTCATACATATAACATAATAAAAGATTTTTTAAATTTCTTTCCTTTATTTTACTTTTTTAAACTTTGTATTGATTCTTTGTGAATTTCACGTCATGTATCCCAAACCCACTCATCTCCCATCCCTCCACATCTGCTGTTCTGCCCTTGAGACCTCCTCCCCCAAAGACAACAAAACAAACAAACAAACATCTGGCCGTGGAGCTGCAGCGCCTGCAGTCCACCCTTTTGTCCAAACAGCTTTACCTGCAAATGATCATTGCAACCAGTCATTGGACTGGTTCGAGGCCTCTGGCTTCTGCTGCGCTACCAATACTGCACCCTCATCGGGACGCCTCTTGGATATCCTGTTGTTGACCTGTGTCGTGAAGATCCCCAGGCTTTGGTTCTGCAGGACTGGCCTCTTCATGCTCCAGCAGTTCATGGATGGGGTCCCCCAACTCAAAGCTCTGGATCTGGGCCTGGGTGGAAGCTGAGTTGGTCAGCCTGCCTGCTCTCCTGCACCAGGGCCAAGAGGGCCAGCTCTCCCACTCTGCCTAGGTGGGGGGCACGGCCAGCTCTCCAGTCTGCTGCAATACTTTTTTTTTTTAAAGCAAGTCATAAATTGCCTCTGAAAATTTAACTGATTTTCCTATTGAGGAAAATGGTCCTTTTGGGGTACTTTGCCTCAAACTTGCCTGAGTCTGCATTTTCGTTCCTTGAGGGTGATGTGGAGAACATCAGAAAACAGGATGTAGCCAGAGTCTGTAGGGGAGTGAGGGATTTACACGAACAAATTTTGACATAGGGCTCCTAGCCAGCTGAGACCTTGGAGAATGGCTATATGAGAAGATACATGCGGCTTTTGGTCCCTTGCCCCGCTCAGTAACCTGCACCTGCAAGGGGTCACTCAGCAGGAAAGGCAAAGCCTGCTTCTGGGGAATCTGTGGTTTTATTGTTGGCATGGCTACTGCACCTGAATCTATGCTGTTCATAAGGACTGCACCTGAATCCACCGCTGTTTCTGTAAGGACCGAGCCTGAATCTATGCTGTTTCTGAAACCTGAATCTAAGCTGTTTCTGCAAGGACCACCCTCTCCCTTACCTTCCCTCCTCTCCTCTCCCTTCCCTCCTTTACCCTCCCTCCCTTCTTCTCCCCTCCCTCCCTTCCTCTCCCTTCCCTCCCCTCCTCTCCTCTCCCTCTCCCCTGCCTTCCCTCCTCTCCCCACCCTCTCCCCTTCCTTTCCCTTCTCTCTGCTCCCTCTCCCTCCTCTCCCCTCCTTCTCTCCCCTCCCTCTCCCTTCTCTCCCCTCCCTCTCCCTCCCTTCCCTCCTCTCTCCTCTCTTCCCTCCTCTCCCCTCCCTCTCCACTCCCTTCCCTCCTCTCCCCTCCCTCTCCTTTCTTCCCCTAGTCCCCTGTCTTCTCCCTCTTGTCTTTCTTTTCCTTTTTCTCTTTTTGGTGGAACTCGAAACCGAGCCCAGGGCCTTACATTCAGCATGTGCTCTACCACTAACGCACTGAACCACCATGCTGACACCCCTACCGTCCCCTTCCCCACTGCTTTTTTCCTTATTTTGTTAGCTTTCTATATGCCCAGGCTGGTCTCAACTGAAGCTTGCAATCCTCTTGATTTGTCAACCTTCTAAGTAACTGGGATTGTAGGCGTGTGCCCCACTACACCTCGCTCTTTATTTTATTTTTTACTGGTAGGCTTATTGAGGTGTGATTCATATACAGTAAAATCAGTTCTTTTTTTAAGATTTGTTTTTATTTATGTGTGTGTGTGTGTGCATGTGCACAAGCGCATGAAGGTGCCCTCGGAGGCCAGAAGAGGGTGTCACTGGATCCCTTGGGGTTTTAGGAGATAGTGAACCACCCAATATGGGTGCTGGGAACTGAACCTGTATACTCGTCAAGAGCAGCAGGAGCTCTTAACCACTGAGCCATCTCTCCAGCCCCTAGTTCTTTTTTTAATATTTAGTCAGGAGAGGTGGCTCAGGGGGTAAGAGCACTTACTGTTCTCACAGAGGATTCTGGTTCGGTTCCTAGCACCCACATCAGGCAGCTCACAACAGCCTGTGACTCCAGTTCCAAGAGATCTGATGCCCTCTTCTGAACATATCAGGCACTTGCACATACCTGGTCCACACACACATATGCATGGTGCACATACATACATACATGTGCTCACATATACGTAGATAAAAATGAAACTCAAATGTGCATTTAGATAAGTTTTAACAGATATGTGATGGAGGAACTACACCATGATCAAGACAGAACAGTCTCATCACAGCATAGTTCATAATCAGGCCATCCCTCCACCTAGCCCCTGGCAATCACGAGTCTGTCCTCTGGCCCTGTGATATTGCTTTTTGAGAAAGTCATGTGCATGGAATCATGGGAGTAGGAAGTTTGCTAGTCCAGTTGCTTTCCCTTGACAGTGTGTTTGCTGTCCACCTCTGAAAAAGAAAAGCGACTTCTCCACCCTCACAAGTCTGCGCCTGGGCCAGACCCACGTGACAAAGCCTATGCACAAGAGCAACACCCAAGTTTGTTTATTATCACACGCAGGACATCCCTCCTGGGGAACCTGATAGCCTGAGACAGCAGCTTAAAATGCTTTGTCCGGGAACCATGAGTTTTAGGGAAGCGACGGGACCAAGGAGAGTGTTTCTAGTCCTGTAGAGGCAGGAGACTGACCAGAGGTAAATATTCATGGCTGAGCTGACTTTCGCTTGCAGATTTTACTGGCTTCACCCCTGGGCTAATAAGACCTGACTCCAGTGAGCAGAACTGCTGCCTGTGTGAAGGGTGGGGGAAGGCAGAAGGCGCCCTTCTGGTTCTTGCTCTTTGAAGTTCAGAAGTAGTTACAGAAAGCAGGCAAGTGTTTCTGGTCAGTGAATCCATGGATAGTGGAGAGCTGGACAGGCCCAAGATGTTCAACAGGAAAGGGCCCATCTGCCTCTAGAGAAGGGTGCCCTTGCCCAGTGCCATTCTACACATGTTCCACATGGTTCCATCTCTCAAAAAAAAAAAAAAAAAAAAAAAATCATCAGTCTTGAACCTGACCTGCCAAACAAGGAAGGCACGGCAGCTCTAGCGTGATGCTTGTGCACTTGTGATTTCCGTGTGCTTTCTGCCTTGGTTACACTGCATTGTGAAAGCTCCACTCCACACAGACAGGAAGTGAGATGCCGCAGCTTTTCACCTTCAACCCCAGTGATGTCAGCTTCAAGCGACTGTGGCCAGGCACAACGTGGTGCTGGGGACTGAACCGGGAAAGTGCTCCATACTAAGATGTACTGCCAGCCCTTAGTCATTTTCAGTTGAACTCACCCGGAAGTTTGAGAGAAAAGCCAATTGAAAATGTTTGACTGGGTTTAAGTAATTAACAACCCATAGTTGTGGTTAGTCAGTAGTATTCATTTGAATCAAGAGGAAACCAGGACCCAAGGTCTAAAGTAACTACAAAAGGCATCCAAACAGAATGATGCCACATCAAATTGCTCAATTATTACACTACAGTGTGAATGAATTCTAATATCAGCCCCACCCAAATCAAGATTCTAGGAAACAGTCGCTGCTCAAATACAGCCAATCAAACTCCCCTCTCTCTTCCAAGCCCCACCCCCTTCAGGGACTTCAGCCAATGAAAGCATCCCACTAAGAACTGAGGGTGTTAGGAGAATGGCCAATTCACACTAACCAACATTTGCATAGAAACAAACTAAATGCCTCCACGGTCTCTTCTTCATTCCATCCAGAAAGCTGGTGCATTAAACAGAATAGACGTTGTTTGACGAAGGAAAGGACTGGGTTTCAAAGAGGAACCAGAACGTGTCCATGTTCGCCTGCGATAGAGGAGAAAAGCATCGGAACCACAAGACTTTGTTAACCCAACCTTCCTCACTTCCTCCCCCTGCTCCTCCTTCCTTCCCCTCCTCTTCTTCCCCTCTCTTCCTTCTTGCTTCTCCTTGTTCTCTCTCTTCCGTTCCCTTCTCTTCCCTTCCTCATCTTTCTTTTCCCTCCTACCCGAATTCCTGGTGTGAGCCAGGCTGTGGGCTCAGGACAGATTCAAGATAAAACGACACTATTATTCCCATGAGAGAACTAGACGAGTCGAGACAGGAGGATGCTGCCAGTCTAGACCAAAGATGATAAAGTACGGTGGGAGGCAAGAAGATCGTGAGGAGGGAGTCATTTCACTGAAAGAGTTGTGAGACGGAATCGATAGGACGACGTGGAGGTCCGTGTGGAGGTGTAAGGGGACCGCGAGGGAAAGCTAAGTCCTTTTCAGATGGGGTCCTTACATCATTGTTTGATAGGTTCATGCGGGTGTGTAAGGGGACAGAACGCGAAGTCCTTCTCAAGTGCTTTGTCCTTACATCCATTGTTTGATAGGAAATGTTCGTAGTTATACATCTCTTTCTGAAGCTATTTTCTCAAGAATAGTTCGTGATTTCTCTTAACAGTGGTTGCTTTTTTTTTTTTTTAATTTTCTCGTCCCTGATCTCTGGAGTTTAATTCTTCGTAAACGCAAAGTCAGTCATTTGTAGTGGCCACAGGTACAGCCGGGGGCTTAGTTCAGCACCCACGTATGGCTTAGCACCCAGGTATAGCTCAGCACCCACGTATGGCTAAGCATCCATGTATACCTTAGAACCCAGGTATGACAGCACCCATGTATAGTTTAACATCCAGGTGCTTAGCACAGCCTTTCTCTGGAACCTTGAAACTGAAACAAAGAATATGGATACCATTTTAAAAGGAATTGGAACCTGGGTTCCATAGCTATTGGCTATGGCTCAAGTGGTTGTTTTCTGAGCAGAAGAAAACCCAGGCTTGTTGAATGAGAATAATAAAGTATAGGCCCAGAGAGAGATAGATGGCGAAGTCCAGATTCTGCCTTATCCGATGCTGGGATGAGATGCTGCTCTCAGGTCTCTTGCTGCTTTGGCTTTGGCTGGTTTACCCAACCCAAGGGAACACTAATAGCTTTAGCTACAGATAACGTTTCAAAGCCCACACACCAGGGACTGCATCTGATGGAAGTACTTTTGTGTTCATGTAATTTACTCTCTAAATAGTTCCCCTGTTTATTGTTCTTGCTTGTATTATAAAAGAGACTTTGAAATTGAGGTACGGCATACATAAAGCTAATATTCAATTTTTAAAAGACCCACTTGCAATTATCTTAAAATTATTATCCAAACTTAAATATAAGACAAATCAATCAAGTCCCATGAAACATTTACTGACATGAGTCCCAGGGCTGGTTGGTAGTAAGTGGTCAACGGAGACAAATAAGACCTTGTCCATCATCTGGCCACTAGTATTAGTTAATTAATTTTACCTGAAGGATCAGGAATGGTGCTGTGGATATCACTCTGTATCAATAAAGCACTGATTGGCCGGTAGCCAGACAGGAAGTATAGGCGGGACTAACAGAGAAGAGAAGAGAGGAAACAGGAAGGTGAGAGGGGACTGGCTGGAGCCGCAGCGAGGAGAAGGAAGATGTAAAGTACCGGTAAGCCACGAGCCA
>CABHPH010151401.1:0-30150 GCA_902168325.1 Peromyscus nudipes | reverse complement strand
TTAAGGGGAATAAAGGGAGTGGTGACCACAGGAAATAACCCTACCCAGCTAAGCTTCCAATTTGTGAAAAGGAAATAAAAACAGCTTAGGTCCAGGCATGGTGGTACACACCTTCAATTCCATCACTCAGGAGACAAAGACAAGCAAATCTCTGAGTTTAGGGCCAGCCTGGTTTACAGATCAAGTTTCAGGACAGCCAAACTTAGGTAATGAAGGAAACTATCGAAAACAAAAAGCTGGTGAAGATATACTTGAATAAGAGGGTCATATTCCAGCTCCAGCAAGCAGCAGAACTTAGTGGTTTCACTCATGTGGTTCTAGCTTTAGAGCCCAGAATAGAAGAAATGGATTATGAAATCTCCCTTACTGACTAAGAAAAGCCACTAGGGCCAGCTGTGTGGTAGCAGTCTCCCTGAATGGAAGCCTAGGGAGGCCATTGTATGAAGCTTTGAAAGTGAAGCCTTGATTGCCTTGGAGACCCCAAAATTTTGGGGATGCCAGAGTTATGTAATACCTGCCAAGGAAAGGTACTAACAGAAAGTGGAACTAGCCCAAGAGAAAGAAGTATGTTGCAATCAACAAAGACGAACGGATTTGGAGATCTGAAGAGTACTTTGACATCAGACATGTAGATACAGAGTTTGGAGTTTGCCCAACTTGTTTTTGATCTTGCTTTGGTCCAATATTTCCTCACTATGCTCCATTCCCTATGTTTTAGAATGGTAATATATATCCTGTGCCATTATAAGTTGGAAGTATGTGATCTGTTTTTTTTATTTTGATTTTACAGGGATTACAGTTAAGAGATTGCATGAATCTCAGAAGAGACTTTGAACTTTGGACTTTTAAACATTGTTAAGACTGTTATAGACTATGGGGACTTTTGAAGTTATACTAAATGCATTTTGCATTATGTTATGGCTGCAGGCCTATGGAAGACAGGGAGTGGAATGTGGTAGTTTAAATAGGTATGCCCCCCATAGACTCATGTGTTTGAATGCTGGGTCCATGGAGAGTTGTGCTACTATGAGGTCTGGCCTTGTTGAAGGAAGTGTGTCACTGTGAAGGTTGGCTTTGAGGTCTTATATGCTGAAGCTATGCCCAGTGTGGGACACAGTCTCTTTTCTGAGAGTATTTTTTTTCTTTTGTATCAAAGATATTGTGATAAAATTTTCCCTTTTTTTTTGTTAGATCTTCTTCTGGTTTTGTTTTTTTGTTTTTTTTTTCTTAATATATAAAGGTGATACTGGCTTCTTAAAAAGAATTTGGAAATGTTCTTCAAGTTTCTATGAGGATTATTGGTGTTCATTCTTTGATAGTCTAATAAAGTTCTGCACTGAATCCACCTGTCCCTGGGCTTTTTTTAGTTGGGAGATTTTAATTGCTGCTTCTATCTCATTAAATGTTATATGTAATAGCTTATCTCATCTTAATTTAGCTTTGGGAGGCCATGTTAATCTAGAAATTCATCCATTTCTTTAAGATTTTCCTCTTTGGAGGAGTGTAGATTATTTTAAACATGACTTTATGATTCTCTGAATTGCCTGGGTGTCTGTTGTAATGTCTCTCTTTGGGTTCTCTAATTTTTGAAGTTTGGATCTTCTCTGTGTGTCTTTTTGATAATTTGGCTAGACACTTGTCATAATTGTGAACTTCTTCAAAGAACCAACTCTTCAGCTCATTGATTCTTTGTATTTATTTTTTATGTCAATTTCATTGATTTTGCCCTTATTTGATTATGTCTTCCTATTTACTATTTTTTGGTGGGATTTATTCTGGTTTTTCTTTAGCTTGAAATCTCTAAAATTTCTTGATGTAAGCACTTAGTGCTATAGCTTTTCCTCTTAAGACTGCCTTCATTGTGTCCCATAGATTTAGGAATATTGTTTTATTTTCATCCTTGAACCAATTATAATTCAGTAGTGCTTTTAATTTTCATGAGTTTATGTACTTTCTGCAGGGTCTATTGCTGTTGATATCCAGAGTTGTTCTATTATGGACAGATAGTATACAGGAAGTGATTTCAATTTTCCTGTATTTCTTGAGACTTGCTTTGTGTTCAAATATATGATCAGTCATGGAGAAAGTTCTCTGGGCTGATGAGGAAAGTGCTTAATTATTTATTGTTTAGGGAGAATGTTTGATAGATCTCTGTTAGGTCCATTTGATTTATGATGTCATTTAATCTGGGCTTTTCTATTTATTTCCAAGAGACTTGTCTATTGGTGAGAATGGGGTATTTAGTAAATCAATTACTATCATTGGGTTGGAATAAATCTTGTGATTCTGTATCTAATAGTATTTATGTAATGAAATTGTGTGCCCTGCGTTTTGTGCATATCTGTTTAGTTTGTAACATTCTGTTGTTGGATTTTTTTTCCTTTAATTTAAGCAGATACTCCCCACCTCATCTGTCTAGTTTGGGCTTGAAGTCTATTTTCTCAGGGATTAGGATAGTTACACCTGATTGTTTTTAGTTCCATTTGTTTGGAATACCCTTCCCCATCCTTTTACCCTAAGATGGTGTCTATCTTTAATGGTGAAGTGTGTTTCTCGGAGGCAAAGAAAAGATGGATCCTGTTTTCTAATCCAATCTGTTAGTCTGTGTCTTTGTATTAAGAAATTCAGACCATTAATTTTAGAAGTTATTATTGAAATTGTATTAATTTCTATTATTTTATACTACATAACCCGCCATTTTTTATTTGTTACCTGTAACCTCTTGGATGTTTACTTCAGAGTGAATTATTTCTTCTAGTATTTTATTTAGAGCTGGCTTGGCAATTTTAAATTCCTTTAGCCTTTTTTTCTCATGGAGAATTTTTTTTTCTGAGACAGGGTTTCTCTGTATAGCTTTGCGACTTTCCTGGAGCTCACTTGGTAGCCCAGACTGGCCTCGAACTCACAGAGATCCTCCTGGCTCTGCCTCCCGAGTGCTGGGATTAAAGGCGTGCGCCACCAACGCCCGGCCTCATGGAGAATTTTTATTTCCCCTTCTATTTTAATAGACAGTTTTGATGGACATTGTAGTTTGGGTTGACAGTTGCAGTCTTTTCCCAACTTGAAGCTTATCTTTCCAGGTCCTTCTGGCTGTAAAGATTTTCGTTGAGTAAGCAGATATTAATCTAATAGCTCTACCTTTATAGGTGATTTGACCTTTCTCCATTGTAGGTTTCAAACCTCTTTCTATGTTCTGTGCTCTTAATGCTTTAACTAAAATATAACATGGAAAATTTCTTTTCTGGTCTTTTTATCACTGGACAGGCATTGCTTTCTCTAGGTTTGGGATTTTTATTTTCTTTGATTTTACTGACTGTTTTCTTTTTCTTCTCTTCCTTCTATGTCTATAATTTAAAGTGAGGACTTTTAATGGTGTCCTAAAACTCTCCCATGTTCCATTCAATTATTTTTTTTAAAAATTCTTGTTGACCTTTACTAAATGATCCAATTCCCTATGTGGTGTTCCATCCCTGACTCTGTTTTAGACACGAGCTATTTATAATAGTTGGCAAGGCTTTCCTTGAGTTTTTAGTTAGTTCATTGAGTTTTTCACTCTCAGAATTGTTTCAGTTAGGGTTTTCTTTAAAAATTCAAAATGTATTTCACTGACTTCTTTATTGAGTTAATTTACTATGGTGTTAATCATTATTTTGAAGGTTCTGCCATGTCATTTTCATTAAGGGTCATTACTATGGGGTTTGTATTTGGGGGAAGTGACACGTTATTTTGGCTTGTTGTGTTGTTTTTATTTTTATGTTGAAATTTGTTCATCTGGGGTTAGTTTGTTGGTTGTGTTATTACTTTTTTGCTCAAGCCACCTTTATTCTTTAAGCAGATATGTTTACAGTGTTCATGACGGAGCTGATTTACAATAGGATTGGGAGCTCAATTTTCTGTTTGTCTGGTATTTGGGGACACAGTCTCTATCCGTGTCTCTGGCTTTCCTACAGTTTTGGTTCCATTAGCAGTTTGACCAAAGAGCCTGGACAAGTTTCCCCAGACAGTGTGGACTGGGTCTTGAATCTCAGATAGGGTAACTTAAGGGTCCCAGTAAGGCAGCTGGTAGGACTCTGTGTCTCTTTTGATGGCTGGAGGATTCCTTGTGGGGATCAGACCAGAATCTGGCAAGTCTTAGAGGGAGACAGACAGGCCTAAGGGGTTAGGTGTCCCTGACAAGCAGCTGTGGGACTTGGCTGACACTTACAGATGGAAGAAGGCAGAGAAGGAGAGTGCTGGTAGCCTACCTGTCTCTGGTGCTTTGTGTGATAGCTAGAATGCCCGTGTTAGCCATCTGGGTTAATATCTGGACAGTTCTGGGGGTAAGGAAACAAGACTATTTTTACTTTCTTGATCATATTATTTTAAACACAAAAAATTACAGTTTTAGTAAAAGTCCAGTTTGCTTTTATTATTTTTTAGCACCATAGCTTAAAAAAGATCCATTGCCTAATCTATAGCCACAAAAAAATTTACCACCGTTTTCTCTTAATATTTTTTTCTAGTTTTTGCTCTTTTGTTTCAGACTCTGAATATCTGGAATTAATTTTTGCATATAATGTGAAATGGGAGCATAATTTTATTCTCTTGTATGTGAATATCCACTTGCCTCTGTGTGTTGATATTTCTTTTATCTATACCTCTCTCTTATCCCAGGATCATATTGTATAGATTACTATATCTTTATAATTAGTTTTAAGTTAAAGAGTATATATTCTCCAATTTTTTTTTTCTTACCCAAGACTGTTTCTTTGGTCTTTATGGGCCTTTACAGATATATGCTGTGGGATGTCTTTCTGTATGTTGTGAACATATGTTGCTCTTACTGGTTAATAAATAAGCTACTTTGGCCTATGGCAAGTCAGCTTAGAGGCAGGCAGGAAATCCAAGGATAGATACAGAGAGAAGGGTGGAGTTGGGGGAGATGCTAGGAGCTGCTGCCACCAGAAGCAAGATGTGAGAGAACAGATAATACCAAGAAGCCACGTGGCAAAACATAGATTAATGGGAATGGGTTGAGTTAAGTTGTAAGATCCAGCTAGCAAGAAGCCTGAGCCATCGGCCACACAGTTTGTAATTAATATAAGCCTCTGTGTGTTTACTTGAGACTGAGCAGCTGTGGAACTGTGCGGGACAGAGGAAAACTTCTGGCTACAGTTCTATATGAATTTAGGATTATCTTGCTAATTCCTGCAAAAAAAAAAAAGCTAGGATTTTAAAAAGAGTTTTAATGGATGTATCATTTGAGAGCTATTATCATCTTGTATTAATATTCCAGTCTTGAACTGTGAAGTTATCTTTCAGTTCATGTTGAGGTGTTCTTAAACATCATCTTACAGTACTGTTTGGGGTTATCATGGGGAAGTTTTATATTTATTTTGTTACGTTTACTCCAAAGTCAACGGTGTGCTCTTTTGCAATCTGAGTTGTTTTATTTTTTTTATTCATTTAAGAATTATCTTTGTCAAGTTGTAGGCACACAGCTGATTTGCATTTACTGACCTTCTATTTGGCAGCCCTGCTGAACTCACTAGTTACACCTGGTAATTCTCTTGGGTGGGAAAGAGAGATGAGGGAGAGTGGGGAGAAGAGGGGAGAGGGAAGGAGAGGAGAGAGTAGAGATCCCATCTCTCTTTTCCAAAAGAAGAGTCATAGAAGGCTATTGATAGAAGGCCAGCACATACCACTCAGATCTGGTTTACATGTTTCTTCTGGATCTTCCCTCTAGCCTACGCAGCTTTTGTTTTGCCTTTTCTCGGTTCCCACACTCCATGTGGTAAGCCCAGCTAAGCAATCTCCATGAATGGGTGAGCAATACACACTCTCTCCCTCTTTGTATTAATGTAGCTGCCTGCTACAATGTGCCTAAACCAAGCAGAGCTCCCTCCATACTTATTAGTATTTCAGAGCCTAGATAGCAAGCAACAGCAAAGGGTGGGAGCTTCTGTGATCCCTTCTGCCTCGTTCCTAGTGTTCCTCTGTGCTTCCTAACATTAGAGCAGTCAGGCTCCTGGGTCTGGGGGCACTTGTACACTTGATCTCATCCTCTGATCTGCTTCTGGGTTTTCTATTCACTGCCAGGACCCAGAAGTTCTGTGTCTTCCCTTCGCTTGTCTTAGTAGTTTCCACAGTCATCACTGCTGAGGAAGCCACCAGCGTGGTAGCTCCAACCCATCTGTTACTCCAGTTCCAGGGTATCTGAATCCCTCTTGTGGCCTTCAGGAACACCAGGATCAAGGGTTCTAAACTAGTCTTTGATCACTTATGTGTTGCTGTCATGTGGTATTCTCATTTTTGAATCAAGCATGCTGTGACCATCATTTCTGAAACCAATTGACGTAGACTTTTAAGAGCCATTCATCAGTGCCTGTCACACAGTGTGCTCTCAGTAAACACTAGTCTCCCGGTGGTACCCTGTCAATCTAGAGGGATTGACCGAGAGGCCAAATCTACTGACTGTATTCTAGTTTAATTCACCATTTGACAAATCCTCACTTATTTCTGTTCCCAGGAAGGAGGACAAGACTAGTTAGTCTTCTTAGGCAAAAATTCCTACCACCCTCATGCACAAAGAGTAAAGACAACACAAATGTTCTCTACAATTTAGGCCATGGGTGCTTAGTTGGCCTTGAGATTACAGAATGGGGACTTAGACTCACGGCATCTGAGCAGTAAGCAGTAACTGGAGATCAGAGATCTCCCTGTGGCCTGGGAACTTATTCTGGGGAACATGGAGGTTATTGAATATATGACATCTGAGCAGTGAGCAGCAGTACGAATCAGAGGGCACCCTGCGTGGAAGACAACACACCTCACACAGTGAGCAGCATTATGAATTAATTCCTCACAGGCTCAGGTTTTGTCTTCTTCATGTCAGTTTTGCACATCTCCTCCTCTGCCTTCTCTCAGAAAGGGTACAATTACAAATTCACAAAACAATTGAACTTGGAGTTTGAAGCAGTGTTTCACCCTTGGCAACCAGAATCTTTAATTATTATACAGCTTGTGAGGAGAAAATAAAAGCCAGCACCTTATCCGATGAGCAAGACTCAGTGCTTTCCATGTAGGGTTCTCAAAAGGAGCTTGTAATGTGGATGAAAAGGTTCTGGAAGCTTTGATTCTAGTTTCAGATGTTACTTCAATTAAAATAGTTTATGCAATTCAGTAATATTTACTTATGCTTGAGATGCTAAAATACAAGACCAGAACCTGTTCTTCCTGGATATAAAACTTTTGAAGAGCCAGGCGGTGGTGGCATACGCCTTTAATCCCAGCACTCAGAAAACAGAGCCAGGTAGATCTCTGTGAGTTTGAGACCAGCCTGGTCTATAGAGCAAGACCCAGGACAGGCTCCAAAACTACACAGAGAAACCCATCTCGAAAAACCCAAAAACAAAAACACTTTTGAAAAGAAAACAGAATGAGAAGTGCTTACTTTAATAGCTTTGGTATCACCAAGTAAAATGTTTGTGAGTACATTTATTAATTTACCTTTATCATGAAAATAAATCTGTAATGTTTATTTCACATGTGTTTAACTAAATCTTCAGTTAGGTTTCTTAATGGTAAATTAACTTTTTTGTAAAACTGATTTATTTGCAACTAATTCTGGCTAGACAATGTAAATGCCTTCATGTTTCTCTGGAATTTTAGGTGGAAATTGTGTCACATGCTGAAAAAAACTCTAACAGCCTTAATTTCTTCCAGTATGTATTGGTTTGAACATCAGGTTGTGTTGTTACTGTTCAGAAATGTATACCCACCATTTCGTGGTGATGGAAGCAAAATTACCAATGCTGGAAATGATGCTTCCTTTCAGTCACCAAAAAACACCCAGGGACTGGAGGGATGGCTCGGTGGTTAAGAGCACTTGCTGCTCTTCCAGAGGACCTGAGTTTGGTCCCCAGCAGCCATGCCAGGGGGCTCACAGCCACCTATTACTCCAGTTCCAAGAATCTGACATACCCTTCTGGCTTCTGCAGGCCCTCACACTCATGTGGCATACTGTATACACAGAGATATAACAATAAAAATAAATAATAAATTAAAAAAAGAACAATCCGGTCTGAACGGGGAGATGAGTCAAGCATAGATGCACAGTCCAGCACAGACGCACAGTCAAGCACAGACGCACAGTCCAGCACAGACGCACAGTCCAGCACAGACGCACAGTCAAGCACAGACGCACAGTCAAGCACAGATGCACAGTCCAGCACAGATGCACAGTCAAGTACAGACGCACAGTCAAGCACAGACGCACAGTCAAGCACAGATGCACAGTCCAGCACAGACGCACAGTCAAGCGCAGACGCACAGTCAAGCACCGGCATCTCCAGATCTCTCACCTCTGTCTCCTGTTGCTCACTCCATCCAGAAAGCTCATTTTCAAGTTTGCTTTTCCACCTGTGACAATGATGCCTTGGAATACTGGAAAGGCTACAAAGGCAATTTGTATAGTCATGAAGTAGAATTTTATGAACCAAGAAAAATGATCAAAGAGGGAGATCCCTTCCAGGAGGCCCTTGTTATTTTCAAGTTCATGTGGAATAAATAGTACACTGTGCTGGAAAGGGCTCATAATCAACATAGAACTATGGTTTCTGAGTCTTAAGAATTTGAAACAATGCAGGTAGAAATGATGGCCAAAACAATCATAGACACTCAGAGAATTAGAGGACCATAAATAACGATTTTGCTACACACACAGTGAATTCTACATGGCACACAGAGGATACTTAAGCCTGTTGAGCTCCGAACTATGTATTCTGATGAATCTATACACAAAAATGGAAGATGTCAAATATGGGAAAATAAGAGTATCCGAAAGAGAAGATGAAAGCTGGCCCAAACGGCCTGGTTTTGAGGGGTTTCCACTGGTGGTCTATAGGGTTGTCTCAGCCTTTTCTCATAAAACACCATCATAAAGGGCTTGGAAGAGGGCTTTGGCTCAAGCTTGACATGCTTGCCCAGCACATCATAAAACTAGCAGGACGATTCTAAAAGTTCTTGACAGCCTGGAAAAAATGGACCAAATTTTACCAAGGGAAATGTAAACTAATTAATGTAAAACTATGTGCTCATATTAAAAAACCATCTGCCCCTAAATGGAATAGGGAATGAGGTTAGCAGCAGTATGCATGGAGGTTAACTGCAAGTTCAGTATGACTCAGGGCTGGGGCATGTCTGCTTGGTAACTGAATTTGATGCTTGAATGCAGATCAAAGATCATACTAGGGAGCGACATTTAGAGTCATGTGCTGTGTTCTGGGTACCACATTTAGGGAAAATGATGACCACCTGGAGTGTATCCAGCTCAAAGGAGCGAATAAGCATGGAAAAGGAGCTGCAAACTCTCTCATAGAGAAACTCCCAGGAAGAGATCACTGAGCTGAAACAGGATTCTGAAGCTTCTGAAGGGGCTGGTCTCAGAAAAACACTGGTGACCTCTCTCTGTCTAAGAAGGAGAATCATCCTAAGAGGGTCTGAGCTGATGGAAAGTTTAAGCAGAGGGTCTACCTTCTTCTCTCACATGCTGTAGTTGGCCGAAGTCCACTCCTTCCCAGGCTTAACATGCCTCTGTTTTACAGGCCTCCCAGACCAGACCCCCCTTCTTCTCCATTAATCTCTTCAGACCACTTACACCTTCCCAACACTGCAAACTCCTTTCTGCACCCTCATCATTGACAATACTGCTTCTCCCACTCTGTCTTCTAAGTGTCTCCACGGCAGCATTGATCAAATGTCTGCTCCTGAAGCTGACAGAGCTGCTCAATGTCTGCATCCCCATAGCACTCTCATGCAGCTTAGCAACAATATCCACCTGCTTGCCCTGTGATGATCCATCTGTGGACCAGACTCTCTTTTCAGTTAGAAAGCCAAGGGTTCCTCATTACTGCCTCACTAGCTATTAGAGCCTCCACACTCAGAACGAGTGGCTGCAGGTTGAAGAACAGCCGGCAGGCCTGTGCAAAGGATGAAAGCAGAAGATTGAACACTTGGCTGGAGAACCCCCAAGGGCCCCAAGCTCACCAATCCCATGCTTTCTCCTGTTTCTAAAGAGGGATCCCCATGGAGAGTTTCTGAAACACTTAAATGGTGGCATCATCACAATGATGAGCTGGTCAGGTTGGAGCGACCCTGTTTGATGTTCTTTCTCCTGTGATGTGTACACACTGCTTCGTAGTCACAGTTGTGTGGTGAAGTAGGCAGAACACATGAGAGCCTAGAACAGTGTTCATCCCAGTGGAGCCACTGGAGGGCTCGGGTTATGAGATGATTCCGGTGACCTGATCCAACAGAATTTAAGAATAATCAGTACTTACAAGACCTACATAAGATGGAGGAGGGGGTCACAGGTGATAGCACCCATCCCTAGCTGAGGACCTATCAATTGATGGTAACTGGGGATTGTGGAATGAGGTAGGGGGACAGATGATTTTTCCTTTTTTTTCCCAGCATATGGGCCCATGCTCCAGTAGGTGATCCTACACCCAGGCATATAATGCTAAAACTAAATAGATACAGTGGGTATTATGGGGGGGAAGAGAGAGAGAGAGAGAGGGGGGGAGAGAGAGAGAGAGAGGACAAAGTCAAGAGAAATGGTAGAAACAGTAGAAAAAGTGATAGGGAAGGATGTGAAAGGAATTGGAAGGCAGAGAATGGGGGTTGGGCTTGATCAAAACATATATGCATGTATAAAAATTAAATAAAATTGTTTTTAAAATAACCAGTACACAAAATAACTATCACACCTGCAGTTCTCACCAGCAGAGAAGCAGTCTTGAGGAGACATTTGTGTGACATAGTGTTGTATATCCTGGGGTGTTGTGTATCCTGGGTTGTGGGAGTACCGCAGGCGTCCACGGGCAAGGAAAGTAGCAAATGTGACCATATTTCTGTTCCAGAAACACGCCAGTAAGTGTGTCACCTCAAATGACAAGAGAGAGTGCTGCTCCCAGGCAACACCACAGCACTGCAGTAAACAGCTGGGAGCGTGCACAGATCCCTGGTGGAGGGAGGGCTAACCTCACCCACGAGGAGCGCTCACTCCCTTGCTATACATGGAGTTTCTGCCTGACAACAGC
Source organism: Peromyscus nudipes (assembly GCA_902168325.1). Classification (NCBI taxonomy): domain Eukaryota; kingdom Metazoa; phylum Chordata; class Mammalia; order Rodentia; family Cricetidae; genus Peromyscus; species Peromyscus nudipes. Next base: position 19,069 of record CABHPH010151401.1, on the reverse strand, counting down.
TCTTACAATAGTCTCTATCTCCCATCAGGCCTTGTGTTTGGGGAGCCATAGAAGGGAGTTCCTCTTCCACAGTGAGATGTAGTGGAAATCTATCACTGATGCTGTGGAAGTCTCCTCCACTCCTCTATGCTTCCTGTGTCCACAGCAAGCTTATAAGCTCCATATTGCAGGCCAGCACTCCCTTCAACCCAGGTTCCCAGGTGACTGTCAGGCACAGCACCACTCCACTACGTCTACTCATCACACACTACATTTGCCCAAACCTAGGCTCCCATTGTGAAAGCCAGGAAAGTTTGAGGCTTGCTGGCCACCATAGCTAGCATGCTCTGAACTCATTTACATGTGTCCAAATAAATGCTGGTAAGGCGACTTCTGCGTAGAACCAACCCACTTTGCTATGTGCATGAACCAGAGCCGTCACCTCTGTTTGTGGCAGCAGGGCTTCCTCTGTCACTGCTCTCTGACTAAGTCCAGACAGCGCATTTCTGGGCCACACCAGAGGCTTTTGTGTCTCATACTCATGGGTGGTGTCACCCACATGGAGCCAGACTTTCCCCTCCTCCCCTCCTCTGTTTGGTTTTTGGAGCACTTTCCCCCTTCCTCTTTCCCCCGTAGTGCGAGTTCATGTGTGGCTGGTTTTTTTGGGCACAAGGCCCAGGCCAGCTTAAGCTTTGTTTGTTGTTTGTACTGACCGCTCTGAGTCAGCCCCGACACTCCCGTGGTCAGCCTTCCCTGGAACAGGAGCCCCTACTGAGCTCTGCTCCCAGATGGAAGACAGTGCCTACTTCACTCACAGAAGAGAGAGCAGAACACCCAGCTGCATGCTCCAGGAACTGCTAGGTTCTGCCTCAAGTCAGCAAAGAACATCTAATTAAGAATACTATCTAGATTGCGTTAGCCAACTGTAGAAACAGAAGTGAAGCAGGCCAGCTTATCACGATTCCTTCACGTGTCATGTTAGTGAACTAAAAGGTTAAACCTCAAAGGGCCAAATAGAATCTCTCCCAATCCAGGAGTAATGGATTCCTGCTAGACTTCCATTTCAGGAGCCCAGGGGCTGTGTCTGTCCAGGGTAGGAAACAAATTAGAACTAACCAAGGTTTGTTTGTTGTTGTTGTTGTTGTTGTTTTTCAAAAGTTTTAAATAATGTACTATACTATCTTATAATTTTGTCTTATTGCTATTGTTATTAATCTTTTGTTATACCAACTTTGCAAACAGCAACCCATTCCCAGCCCAGTTGTAGACTTAAGTTACCTGCAGAGGGAAGAGGACCCTGGGGCAAAAGGTCATCTGCATCCTCTGGTAGGTCAGTCATGCTCCTGTTGACAGGTTGTGACATGCACGGCAGCTAAGTCCATCTAGCCTGCATGTAGGCCTGCACTTAGCAGGCTGGCCCTGGACAAGCTGGTTGCTTGCTAGTCCTTACCAGGTTTATCTGCCCGAGGGGAGCGATGGTGGAACCCCTTCACGGGCTCAGGTATGGTGAAGAAGAACTGAAGTAGGATAGAGACAGAGAATGTAGAGATCAAAAACAGGCTAGGAAGGTTCGGCCCCATCAGTCTTGCTGAAGAATTTGGCAAGTCTTTCCAGTTCTCTGCATCTCCTCTAACATCTATAAAATGAGGTTGATAGCTATCCTCTGCATTAGATACTATTATGAGAACCGAAATAATAAAACCACGATGTGTATGCTGGGAAGGAGGACATCAGTCATACATGTTTAACAAATCAGTGTACTTTCTGTATAATGAGTATTCAGAAACACTTGCTGTGGTCACTGTTCACATTTTAATTACATAGTAATTATCTTGGCCCCATCAACACCATCTCACTGTGGTATCTCTGGACTTTGCGTAGTTGATCCTGTATACCCCTCCCTTCTTCTTGAAACATGGTCTCCTTGGCATCTGAGGTTCCACACATTCTGGTTCTCTAGAAAATTCTCCACTCATTTTCTGTTGATTTTTATCATATACATACTTCATATGCTACTATCCCCCGGGTCCTGACTTCATCTACACGTTCTGCACACTGCACAGGGAGGCCATTGTATCCAGTTAGTCTGCCTCAGAAAGTGTCTCCCATCCACTGGGAGAGTCTTCTTACTCCACTTAGCTCATCTTCTCAGCCTGGATTCCTAGAGCATCTGAGCATAGATGAAGATCTCCCAGGGCAAAGAACATGGTCCTCTCCTGAGCCAATTGCTCTCCTCTTCCACTGTGTGTTTTGTTAGAGGGAATCCTCACCCCACTGATGACCTAGGCTAGATAGCAGGGAATAGTCTTCCCCTCACACCTACTGGCTTGTGTTCCTCAAATTCGTTGCTGACCCCCACTGCGCTAAAGTCACCTTTACATCTCCTGTCAGGCTGCTTGTTTGGCCTCACTTTTCTTCACCAGCCTTGGCATTCTTCTTCAGTAAAGTTTTCTAAGTACCAAGCAGTCTGTTTCCCTCAGGATGCAAGCCTCCCTGGAAACTTCTTGTTTTCTAGACTAAAGAAGACTTTATATTGTAGCTGGATTTGGTCAGTTGACTTCTTCTTCCACCTCTCCATGCCTGTCGCCAGTCACTAGAGAACTAGTGAACAGGACACTTCTTCATCCAACTGGATTTTGCCTGGAGCCTGCCTTAGTGATCATAATCTCAGATACATGACTGTCACTCATCTTCAGCATCCTCTGGCTCTCCCCATCTTACTCCTTCCTTCCCATGTACAAGTTGAGCTCTGCTCTGCTTTGGTTTTCTGTAAATTAAATATCTAAAAAGTGACTTATTTCAGTTCCCTATCTCCAAAAGCTAACATGGCTGTCCCTTTCTGTCACCTTCAGTTCAAGTGCTGGCCATTGACTCAATCACATCTCATCACTGTGACTTAATCTTTTGTTCTCTAACTTCGTATTTAAGGACACATCCAGAGTCCAGGATGACCTTCCTGTTTTGAGGCCAGCTGGTCAGAACTTGAATTTCTCTCTGATATGCAGTAGAAATTTTTCTTAATTTCTTGGGCCTAAGATGTGTGCATCTTTGGGCAGGCTGTTAGTCTATCTACTACAAACATCCCCTTTCATGTTCATGTAAAATCGTGTGCTTACCGCTATCATTCCACGTAGCAAAGATGGCCCCAAGCATCTGTGTGTTGGTCAGTTGCCCTGCTTTTTCTTTGACTTCCTGAAGATCTCATCATCCTTGACTCCCTGTTTTAAGAGCAAATTGACCCTAAGTAAGTGTTTAAAATAATCCAGGTTATCCAAATAGCTAGTGGTACCCTAGCATCTCTACAAGAATAAGCCCAGAGGAGGGATTAGCTAGCAATCTGTAATTCATTTTAATGACTGTTGTTTGTGAGTATTTCCAGTCAATGTGTACAGACAACTTCATTACTTCCTTCATTGTAGCCAGCATTTACTGTCTCATGTCAGGCATTGTTCCAAGTCCTTTTCATGTAGGAGTTGATTTAGTTTTACAACCAATTTCTGAGACAAGCATAATTATTGTTGGACACTTCACGAATATAGAAACTGAGGCATCTGAGATTGAAAAGCTTGCCCAATGTCAGACAGCTTTGTCTACAGGAACTCTGAGTTAACCATGGACATGGACGTGCTGCCAACACAAACAATCTCTCTGCCAGCTACACAAATGGGAGGGTCATTGTAGTTAATTTCAAATTTTATTTGTTTCTCATGAAACCCAATAGCCTTTAGCTACATGGATTTAAGACGAGAACTCGGTGAATTAGCTGGCTCCATCTGAGCTTTTTCAAAGAGCTAACTTCTAAGACACATAGGCTGTGGGCTTCAAGCATAGAAATGAGCCTGCGTATTATCTTTCAAAGCCACCTTGGTCTTTGGGAAAATCCTTGGGTCTAATGGTGAATCATCCCATGATCGCCCTGTCAGCTTGATGAGAGTCAGTCCCAGGGGAAGGCCATTGTGCCAGGGAGGAGGGATGGCAGGAAGAAGAGCATTAAATCTGGGGTTGCTTGCAGTTTCTGCCTTTGATGCTGTCTCTGGGGGCACGGAGATCGCCTCCTCTCAGTCAACAATTCTATGTCTCCTCCACAGTTCTGAAGGGGGAGAGCCCTTTAAGGCATTTTGTACTGACAAGCCCATTTCTCTCAGGGCCCTAGAATGTAATAGAAGCCATCAAGGGCAAGGGATATTAGGCTGTTCTCTGTGATGGCAACAGAATTCATAAGTTTCTCCGCAGCTCCCTCCTCCTCTCAGCAGCTCAGTAAGTGGCATGGCAAAGGACTAATGTGTGTCTTGGCTAGTCTGCGTGACTGAGTGTTTAGAGGGTGGTACTGTTTATCCCCAAACAACTTAGTTTACAAAGGTGGTGGTGTTTGTCCAGAGCCCATGCTAAACTAACCTAGGGAAGTGAGAGAAAGGCCTGATGGATAGGAAGCTTTTATGAACACCCTCATTTACCCTCAGCCCAGAGGTAAGAAGGGGAGAGTTTTCACTCAATAGACATTGAGGAGAAGACCTACTTCATTTCCTCAAGTGGGGAGCTCTGTGGCCAAATAATATTGCAAAGAGTAATAGTGCTGAGAGGGCGCGATCTCCCCATTTTCTGTTGTTGGCAATTTTACACATCCTGAAGGAGTTAACTGAATTGCTTTTCCATAATTAACTTAAAATTGCTTTGAAGCCAAATTTAACCTGATTTTACTTAATTTTCTTTCAGTGTGATCCAATGCAAATGTCTTTAGCTTTTTAAAAATCAAAAACAAATATACTTATTTGAAACTCTGTAGAAACATAGTTTCGATAGAAACTAACTACTGTTAGCCCATGCTCCATCCACAAGAACACTATTAACACAGGCTCTGCCATTCCAGACTTTTCTTCAGGCATGTGTCTATGTGCATTCTTCCCCAAACTGCAATCACGGAGAACATTCTTCTCTGTGATGGTTTAGGCATTGCTCTTTTTCCCCCAACCCAGGTTTCATTGACGGTATCCTCAAGTGCAGAGGTAGAGTTAGCGTCTTTACACAGAAGGCCTGAGAGCCCTTGTCCCTCCCATCATATGAGGACATGATGACAAGATGCCCTGTGTTCCAGCAAGCAAGTTCACACTTTGACTTTGAAGAGTGCAGCCTATGAAAGCTTTACAGATTGACTTCTGCTCTTTCTAAGCCACTGTGTTTGGCATTTGAGACCAGCAGCCCAAGTGGGTTGAGAGACTTTTCAGTAGTTCTGTAAGGTTGCATAGTGACAATGGGGTCCCCTCAGGTTGTATTTGGTTTTCCTCTCCTTGGAAAGGGCAAAAGAAGTCATCTACTTATTTTCCTGGAATGGATACATAAAAGTACGAATGTTCTTTGTAGATATGAGGATATCCACACTTAATGAAGTGATGAATGTTTGCTTACTTACCCTCCAAAAGATTCATCAAATCCCAGAATTTCCACACTTTCTGTTTCCCTTGTTCCTATAACTAATGTCTACAAGCTTGCTTACTTAAAACATACTTTTTTCTTATATTTGCGAACATATGTTTGTGTGTGTATGTTTGTGTTTGTGTGTAAGAATGTGGGCACCCATTTCCCATGGCACATGTGTAGAGATCAGATCAGATAGAGACAACCTCAGCTGTCTCTCCTCCCCTTCTTCCTGGTTTGAGACAAGCTCTCTTGTTCTCCACTATATACACCAGGCTAGATGGTCATGATCCTCTGGGGATGGACTACACATGTGTGCTGCTATGTCGGGCTTTGTGTGTATTCTGGGGAACTGAACACAGGTCTTTATGCTTGCCTGGCAAGCACTTTCCCAATGCACCTGTCTCCTCAGCTCATGTGCACACCTTTCATCTTACAGTTGGAGAGGTCGGTAGTCTTCAAATGAGTACTACTAGAAATGAAAATCCCATCAGGACAACATCCCTCCCTAAACTCCAGGAGAAAATTGCCTCTTTGTTTTATATAGCTTGGGGAGGTTGTCCAAGTTTCTTGGCTTATGTCCCCATGCCTTTTATTAAAGCCAGCAGTTTTCCTGGTGTGGTAGCATATGCCTGTAATCCTAGCACTGGGGAGGATGAGGCAGGAGGACTGTGGGTTCTGAGTCCCTCTGAGTTCATAATGAATTCCAGGCCAAGGCCAGCCTGGAGTACACAGAAAGCGCTTGTCTAGAGGAAACGGAAGTGCCAGCAGCCCTGGGCTCGACTCCCTTACTGCCACCTCGGCAGTAAGTTCCTGTTCTGCCTCCACCTGTAAGGGCCCCTGTAGTAACATTGGAGCAATTTGCAAAATGCATGGTAGTTCTAGTTAGCAACCTTAATTACATCTGCAACTCTGTAACTAAGTACTCCTGGATTTGGGTATTAGGACAGTGACAGCTTTGGAGGACACTGACCTCCCTACTAGGCATGACTGGAGGTTCTAGACTTTCTAAATTTAAATTTAAAATATTTATTGCATTATATTTTGAAATTTTGATTAGAATGAATGTAGGCATCTTTTTATTGTCTTTTTTTCAGTGATGGCACTGTTAACAGCTTTTCCCTTATTCCATTTCATAATTATTTGGGTTTATTTATCATCTGTCCAGAAGGTTAGGAACACTTACGCACACATTCCTCAGTCTTTTCCTCTGGCTTTGTTGTTGTATCTTTGAATTAAGCAACTGTGACTATGGCTTAAACTGTGCCACCCACTAACATATTGAGAACTTAACTTCCCCATGGAGGGGGATGGAGGGGAAGTTCCTGCTCTCTGAGACAGGTGCTGGGAGTGGTGTGCCCTTGAGGACTTGGGCGTGCTAAACCACAAAGGTGTTTTCGTCCTTTTGGAAGGCTCTGCAAGCCTCACTTCTTCCCCAAAGATTCTTAGGGATAGACAGGTGAGAGAACTTCCTGCTTCTGGCCTTATGGACTCCTCAGTTGCTCACAGCAGGTCACAGTGAGTAGCTATTGAGAAAGTCCTGAATGTGAATGGCTAATTGGACTATATCACATGGAGCACCTGTGTTTACCCAGACTTCCTGTGCAAAGGGCTGTTAGAGCCATTAGGACACCAAGGAGATGCGTCCTAACTCAGGAAGGTTAACAATTCTACTCATTGGTGACTCTCCCAGAGAGCGACTACCAGTGGAATTGGCTTCAGTGCCAGCTCCACCATCCTCACTGTTACCATCATTCCCCAGCCTGACGTACTACATACTCCATCCCTTGGTCTTTCTACATGTAAACCAGCTCCTTCACCCTTCCACCTGTCTCTCGGATCTGCCTCCAAATTCATCAACTCTGGTTCAGTCTCTTTTTGCTTTTGTACGATGTTGAGCTTAACAGTGGTATTGGAGGGTGGGAATCCCAGTCTAGGCCCTTCCTGCTTCAACTTGTTGGAGGTTATGTTTATTCTGTAGCAGATGCAACAGGTTCCTTTTGTAAAGAAATTTGTTACTATTGAGTTTTTTTTCTCCAATGGAGTCATTTAGTTTGTCAAAACTCAGGAGCTTCCTGGGTAGTAGTAAACTCTGTGTGAGCTGCAAGTTAAATAGTTATTCCTGTATTTGGCTAAATATATAATAAAAGCCATAACATTAAGTACAATAATGGCATAGAATTAATAGCTCATCTTTTCCAGTATTTACATGTTATGATATCCAGAAATGACTATAGAAGTATAATATTGAAATTGGTCATATATATATATATATATATATTGCTGAAATAAAGATATTTTCATACTTTTGATGGTTTTAGGTCTATATCAAACGCTTTGAGAACAGTTTTATGTGCACACATATATATGCATGCGTGTCTTCAGTCATTATATGAGATTCCTTGAAACATACATTTAATGATAATATTCATAGAATTCTAGTTGACCCAAAGATTTAAAACACTTGAGTTTGTATTCCACAAACCACCTTTCATAATCTTTTAACAAATCTAAACAGGATTTCCAATCCCTTTCTCTACTGGAGAGACTTTGGCAACTCTCACGGAATTTTTGAAGAGTAGGTAGCTCTGCTGTGGAGGGATAGGTTGGTGTATAGATGAGATAAAGTCACTGTACAGTGTGTGTGCACTGAGGCTAAAGGCACTCTGTCTGCTCCAGGATAAGCAGCTTTACCCATGTGATTGTGTGTGTTTGTAGCATGTGTGTTTCACAGTCCACCAGGAAATAGAAAAATAACCACAGAGCACCACCAAAGTCATGCTAGCTTCCTCCAGGGGGCTTCCTCCTCTGAGATACGAGATGGAGTAACCCAAATACTGATCGGGAGGTGAATGGATAAACAAACTGAGCTGTACATAGATGATAGAATGTTATATATTATACTCACTCTTAAGAAATAAAATTCTTATACATGCTGTAGTATGGCGGAATCTTGAAGACATTAAGGGAATTAGGCCAGACACAAGACAAGCTATGATCCAGGTAATGGGAATCACCTGGAGACTCAGGCGCCTAGAGAGGTGATTGGTGGTCACAGAATCTGTAAGGAGGAGAGAGAAAGTGATGGTAAAGGGATGAAGTTGAAAAAGTTTTAGAGATGAAGTGCTATGACAGTCATACGACAGAGTGGATATACTTAATGACACTGCTTGCATATCTAAGAGTGGCTAAAAAGATAAATCTTACGTAATGTATATTTTACACAATCCTAATAAGATACACACTTTCAGAATCTTGTCATGTCTGGGGCAAAAGGAATGTATACAGATTAGTTCAGATCTACTACAGAGCCAACAAAGAAGGCTTATGTGCAGAAGTTACTGGGAAGAACTTGGCCACGTCAGCCCATGCTGAAATTAACGCCTGGGAAATGCTTTCGGCTCACACAAAGCACACATCTCCACTCTGCGCTGTTCTCCTGAAGTCATGGTTGCACCCCTCTCGTGTAGGTGAGAGATGAAGTGATGTGGGCTGTCAGTGGTCCATCTGGCTTCGGGTCTTTAACCCCAGCCCTGGGGCACCTGCCCTGTGCTGCTGTCTTCCATTCCCCACCTTAGCCAGATCTACCTTCAGCCTGTACATCTCCCCACCTTTTCATGAAATACACATGATGGCAGTAGCATTGGCAAAGAGACTGGGGCTTCCCATCAGCTCAGCTTTTACAAACAAGAATGAGGTAGGTTCAGGGGATGCTTTCACCAAGAAGAATGGAATGTGCCTAAATTGTTTTCGTGATTTCTATTAGTGTAGATCAAGCACACTATGGAGTTTATAAGAATGAGATAAAATTGCAGGATAGAATTGGCAGCATATTTACACTTCCCTGAGCAGAGGATTATTTTTGTCTCAATGTCGAAAATAAAGTGCTAACCAACAATAACTGACTATTGGAATGGATGTCCTGTAGAGTAAGCTTACCAATGTTCCAAGAATCTCATCTCAAATGCCAGGCCCACCATAGAGGAACTGCTTCTTCCACTGCAGGAAGTGAGCAGAAAGGTTCAGCAGGTTTCTTGGCCAAGATCCTCTGCAATCAGGAAATCTGTGCTGTTTGTGGTTCTGAAAGAAAAAGTTGACATTGGCATCCAATTAGCTTTCTTTTGGAAGAGTTTCATTGGAAAGGTGACTGTGAGAGGCTGTGACCACTCCACTGTTCCTGCAGCGTCTGTGAGGGGGAGAAGAGATCCATGCTATCCTGAGCCTCTCTTCTCAGAGTGGACCTCTAGTCCTTCACAGAAAGAGTTTTCTTGTCCACATCCTTAATCTTGTTTATTATAGTACTTAGAAAATTAGTGTTACCTGTGTCGGACTTCATTAATGTCGCTCTCTACTGGTTGGTTATTGTTGCTGGTGGTGGTGGTGGTGGTGTGTGTGTGTTTTCCTATCTGAAAACACTAAAGACACGAATAACAAATGAAATTTTAATAGTTCTCATTGGTACCTTCAAAATCTATGTAATCTTTCTTGCATTATCCAATGTAGTAGTAACTAACTACATATGACTATGATTAAAATGAAACAAAACCTAAAATTCGGTTTGTTGGTTGGTTGATTGGTTGGTTGGTCTTACACACGTGAGTACTCAGTAGCCACATGTAGCCTGTAGAAACCATACTAAAAGGTGCATGTGTAAAAATTTCCATCAGTAGCAGGGAATTCTCTACCTGGTATTATTATAGACCTTTCAAAGCTGAACGTGCTTACTTTAGAGACATTCATCTTGGGCTCTGTACCACGGTGGTCATGTGGTAGTGATATGAGAGCACCACATTTATACCAACAAAACTGCCACCTTTTGAGTGGGGCTGGATAGTCCATAGTCTCCTCCTAGGAGCATCAGTAAGGAGACTTGCACCTCACTGATGTCCACACTTTGGTTTGAGCTCTGTATTATCTACAGCAGCAGCCTATGAGTAGACCGAAACATGACCATCGCCTCAGGTGGGTGATGCTTCTGGAAGGAGGGCCTTTTCCTAGATCATCTGGTTCTTCTCCCTCGAGCAATAATTCTCAGCTACACCTGTGTATACTGTCAGTTGCTGAGACAAACACCAAACAGAAGCAACTGAAGAGAGGCAAGATCTATTTGGCTGGCAGTCTCAGGGGATTTCTTCATCACAGGAAAAGGCATGGAGAGGGAACTTCGCTCGTGATATGAGAGCATGTATTCACATCGCAGCAGGTCAGGAAGCAGTGAGGGATGGGGAAATGTTTCAAAAGCCTATACCTAGTGGACTCCTTCTGTCAGATCCCTCACTTCCTCAATGTCCACAACCTCCCTGCCAACAAAAGAAAATGAGTACAACCAACCAGGACCCCGATGTTCAAAACATGAGCCTGTGGGTACCATTTCAAATTCAAAGCATACTAACATACGTAAATCATCTAGAAGTCTTCTGATTCTCCAGAAGCTTGGGCCCCATCCCCAGAGACCCAGAATCCATGGCTTTGTTTGCAGCCAAGATCTTTAGAAACACTCCCACCTTAACACAGACTGCAGTGAGACTGAGAACTAACACTCCAGGGCCTGTTCTGGGTCCTGTTTTTCCCTCCCCAGCGTCTGAGCCCTTGGGCCATCCACAAGTAGCCAGTGGTGACTGAGCACTGTGGAGGGAGGCAGACAACGCTGGCTTGATTCTGCCATCTTGACCAGTGCTGCGGCGGTGAATAAGCCACTCCCTCTCTGGAGCTGCCTATCAAATGAGAGTGCTGGCTGTCCGTGGCCCTCACAGGCTTCCAGTCTGAAACACTAGGTTCTGTGTGACCTGAGAAACTACGACTCTTTCTTTCCTAATTGTGGGAGAAAATCTTTTCTGTCTTCATATCTTAGCTTGTTCCTTTGCACTTGGTATTCCTCAAACAGTCCTGAACCAGCCCTAACCAGAAGCATGCTTGTTTAGAGACATGTTGGTTGGCAATTCCATGCATCAAATTCAGCTTATTTAAGAGTGTCAATGTGGAGCTACACCGGCTGTGGAATCACCACTGATGTTTGAGATGACTGAGAAGGTTCTACTTGGCCCCATAGTAAACCTCTTTTTTCTTTTCATCCAAATTTCCCAGTTTTTTTTTCCCTTTGTATAGTCACTTCAGTAGTTTCTGAAAGTGATCTGTGAAGTCACATAATGGGCACTATGGTGACAGTATTCATCATTCTAATCTGATAATGAATTGAGTGTCTTCCTCTTGTCTTTCACACTTAGAGCCCGCCTCCTACTTCCCCTAATGGGCCCATGCTTCACAGCATTGTTAGAAGTGAAGTCCACCCTCTCGGCCCATCAGAGACAGTGATGGGATAGTGCCCTTCAAGGTGACAGTGTTTGTGACAGCAGGCAGGGGGCAAGTGTGCTCACTGGCGAAGATAAGAAATGTGCTATCGTTTGGTTTGTGGGTTTCATCACTGAAACTGCTTATGGCTTCAAATTGTCCATGAATCACCCTGTAAGTGCCTTAGAATAGGAAAGTGCTTGCCAGCCAGCACTTGACTCCAGTGTTCGAATATTTCACAACCTCCGTGTCTGCTGGGCTCTGCTGTTAACCCATCATCAAGCATCTAAGCCTCTTGCTTCACAGACCCTTTTCAGGCCCCACGGAGGCAAGCTTCAGCCTCTGAGCACAGTGCCATGGCTCAGTAGCTCATCTGTGAATCCCATTGGCCTTCCACCATAGCATAGCCAGCTGAACTGCATGGAGACCCTGGGACGCTGCCCACCTTGGGACTGACTTGCACAGTCTCTTTGGTCTTGGAAACTCTCCAGTCCAGGGATGCCCAATAAACATACACCCAGAGACATATATCCAGGGACACAGGTGTTCAATAATATAAGCCCAGAGACGTATCCAGACAGATGAAATGTGAAATTTTATAGCATCACAATAGAGGGAAATTTTTAAACAGATGAAATAATTCCACAGGTAGATAGTCATCCCTCACTTCCCACACAGGATGGGTTCTAAGGGTCTCCAAAGATACCAAGACCTGTGGATGGTCCAGTCTCTTATATTAAACAGATCAGTGTTCCCATAAACCCAGGCTGGCTCCCATATGCTCCCGCTCACTAGCAGGTTACTTACCCCAGTGCAACCTATGTTCTGTCCAAAAGTTGTTGTACTATATAGTTTAGGAGGCAAGGACAAAGCATGTGGGGTTCTCCAAGTATTTTCTACCTGTGGCTGGTTGGTTTTGCAGAGATGTACAGGGCCAGTTCAGCATTTTCCAACATCATCATCACCAATGGAAAATCCACTATAGTTTTTCCTATGAAATCTTGAAAATTCAATGTACATTTTATGTTATGTCTCCATCTGGACAGGAACATGTCAAGATGAGGTGAGTCCAGTGACTTCAGGCATGAGACAGGATGCATTTCCCCCACCTTCTACACCAGGCTGATCCCAGCTCTTACTATACGAGACAGACTGTGAGTCCCCTGTGTAAAGGAAGCTAGCTCTAACCTTTGCTCCCAGCGTCACCACTCAGTGGCTGTCAGTGTTAGAACTACCTGGAGATTTGCTTTTTAAGCTCAAACGTCAGACATTGCTCCAGACCAGTTAGATCTGCACCTCCCTGGGACCCAGATTCTAACAATCAAGGCATCTGTGTGTGCTGATCTCCCTGAACCAGGACGTTGGCCCATTGAGACATCGTCTGACCCAACAAAAGTGTTTTAGCTGAGGAGTTCTAGGTGGTGCAGAAGCAGAATACAGATGTGTGGATGGTGGTTATCTGCACTATAAGGACAATGAAACATGAGCATGGGGGAGCCGCTCATTGAGAAGAGAGTCAGAAAGGTCTGTCCTATCCAGGGATTCTGAGAGGGTGGGGTACTGGAGGGGCGCTCTGTGTTCATCAGCTCTAACACTGCTGTGGGCAAGCAGCTCCTATATCCTGTGATTTTCAGCAACAGACTTGGTTTTTTTGGGGGGGCTTTGCAGAGCACAGTGGGAACATCTGGACTTAGGCCAGGTTTGTGACTGGCCTTCTTTTTCTCTGCATGTCTCTTCACTCTGGGACCTGCAGATGCCTCTTGTAATGTTCTTATGATAGCAGAAGTATGAGATATAAAAGAGAACACACAGAGAAACCTGGGCCAGGCATCCTTTAATTAACTATTTCTATGGTTAATTTGCCATTAACTAATCAAGTCCCCTGCCTGAGTCCAACAGCAGAGTAGAGAAGTCCCCTGGGAACCACTAAAGGGCAGGAGAGGACTGTAGGAGCCAGTCATCCACTTCTTATGACGGTAGGAATTCTAAGCTGGTCAGCCTTTGTATGGAAGCTTGACACAGTGGGATCTTTGAGAACAATTTCTCAGAGCTCTCTCGGCCCTGTGTCTGGGTGTGTCCCCACTGTGCATCTTCTCAAACCCAGGAAACACCACTCTGTGCTCACAAGCTCTCCATGCTCACCCCTGAGAACTTGGTCCTAACTTATTCAACTCTGATTTTTTTAGCTCCCTGGTTTTTTATATTCATTTTACAAAGTTTTTTTTTATTTATGTGTCTGTGTCAATTTGAATATATGCCACAGGGTTACAGGGACTTGCAGAGGAGTCCAGGCTGTCGTGAGCTGCTCATCAAGGGTGCTGGGACTCAAATGTCAGTCTAGGTTTGATTTTATTTTATCTTTTGTCATTATTATTCTTATTATCATTATCAACTTCATCATTATTAAATGCCTGTTTATTTGCTGATGAGAGAGAGAGAAAGAATGTGGATTTAAGGGGTGGAGAAATGGGGAAGATTTGAGAGAAACTGGAGGAGGAAAAAACCATCATCAGAGTATATTGTATGATGGAAAATCTATTTTCAATTAAAACAAACAAAACAAAAATTATCCTCCACAAGAGTAGTACCTGTTCTTAACCAATGAGCCATCTTTCCCACTCTGTGCTTATTTTGTAATGAAAATATGACAAGTCATTCAGGATTCTTACACAGTATTTCTTCTAGGAACAATGCCCAGCATTCTTTGCTTCTCTGTGTGATGTCTTAGAACACAATAACTACATGTAACATAGCTCCTTGTTTTTAATACTTAACTCACTCCCCAAACTTTCTAGAAGTTAACCATATGTGCTGTCACCACAGAAGAATCCCTTTGCTTGGCTTCTTTCATCAGAGGCCACATTTAGGTAGACATGTTCAATATCCATTCTATTTCCTAGATGCCCTGTGTGGGCAGTGGCATGGCCCATCTTGTTTATGACTGAATCTGCAAGCCCAGTCTGAGTGACCTACATATCACAGACCCATATTAAATTTTGGCCCAATTGGATGAATTTTCCTGGAAAGGACAGCAAAGTTAAAGGCACATGTTAGATTTTATATGAAGCCAGGTATTCCTAGATCATATATCCTATCAAAGGCTCAGTTTCCCACTCTGTAAACAGTTTAGGATATATGTTTCCCATCCTGGCTTTAGGAACTAATTGGTATAAATGCCTTAAGGTCTAGTCACATCATAAAATACTAAAAAGCAATAGACTAGGTCTGTAGGACAGGAATATAAGAGACCAAACTGGAGTAAAATGTAACAGGAGGGATCTCATTGGAAAGGAAATTTCATTTCCACTCACCTTCCATTTTCCTTCTCTCAGTAACTAGGGGCCTAGTTAAGGTTATTATTGGGTTGCCAAGCTACTCAAAGAGAGTTGAGAGTAGAAGAATAGTTGAAAGCTGAGGGAAGCCCAAAGTTCACCTGAGCTCCATTTCCCAGCCACCCAGAAGGAAACAGGTACCTTGATGGTCAGCCATGGCTGTACAATATGACCACATTGCATCTGCTCACTACTCTATCCCATGGCTCGTGACATACATGGAATCAAGAACACTCAACAATACATAGACTGTATTTTGGCTGCACCCAGCATGGCAAGCATTTCATAAACTAGAAACACAAGCCCCACATCCAACCCTGGGTATCTTTTCCAAATGGGTAAGACCTGGGAAAAGTCATGGAGGCAACGAGAACAGGAACATGATTGCACACATGCAGGAATTAATGTTCTGATTACTGAAGGTGGTGGGAAGCAAGTAAAGTGTGCCTCTATTCAAGATGAGTAATGATGATAACCAGAGCCAGATGTGCACCTCAGGGGAGAGCCTGGAGGAGTTGGTGAACTCACTTGCACAGAGTACACAGGGCTTCAAACTTCTAGGCATGAGCACAGAGGAAAAGCTGCAGGCAGTTGATAAGGGCTCAGCTTAGTACCTCATGGAGGCCAGTGGGGAGAGCAGGCAGAGGCAGTCTCCAAGCAGTCACTTTGGAAGTAGGATCTCAGACCCTCTTGGCCTTACACAACCATCTGATTCATTCAGAAACCACCAGTGAGCCGTTAATAAGATGCCTTGCATCTGAGAAGGGGTTAATGTCTAGAATATATAAGTAACTCAAAAAGTACTCAGCAAAACAGAACAAAATCAAAACCAAATAACTCATAGGCAGTAGACCTAGATAGACAGTTCAAAAGAAGTCAGGCAGCCAATGATCTTACAGGAAAGTTCAAATCACTCAGCATCAGAACAATGAGATTCTCTTTCCCTCAGTGAAAACAGCCATTATCAAAACACAAGTGGAAACCACTGCTGAGGAAGGTATAGAGAGAAGGGCATGCTTGCATGCTGTTGGTGGGACTGTAAATTAGAACAACCATGTAAATCAGTGCAGAGGTTCCTCCACAAACACTAAAAATATACCAGCAAATTATCCTTCAATCTCTCTAGTTAGGGATATCCAAAGGAAATGGGGTCGTGGGAAGCGGCCTCTTCCAGGTTCAGTGCCTCACTCTCCACAGCAAGCAGGGCATGGAACCGGCCTCAGTCACCATCCACTGATGAATGCCTGAAGAAACGTGGCACATGAACATAATGGGATATTTTCCACCAAAGCAAAGAATGGAGTCTTGTTGTTCGCAAGACCATGGATGGGTCTGGAGATTATCATTGCGCCGAGTGACTTAAGCCAGGCGCAGAAAGACAAGTATCACATGATCTCCCCCGTATGTGAGACAGAAGAAAGCTCATCTCATAGATGTTGAGAGTGAAATGTAGTTACTGGTTAACTAAGAGAGTATGGGGAAGGGAGAGCTGAGGAAAGTTAAATCAATGGGAACAGAGGCAAGAAAGAAATTCTGTATGTAACTGCACACACAGGTAATTGAGAAAAAGGTAGCATACAGACTGCTTTCAAAGGCTAAGAGAAAGTCGGTGGGGTATTTTCACTGAAAAGGAATGGAAAATATTTGAAGAGATAAATAAGTTTACTCTAATTTCAATATTGTACAAGATTTACATATTAAAACATTGTAATGGCACCCAATAATGTGTTCAATTTTTTTTGTAATGAATCAGCTTAAAAAGCTACTCGATTATAGAAGTTATGTAAAATGCACACAAAATCCACTGTGGATCAGAACGAAGATGAATCTCTCCAGCAGGTTATTATTCAAATCTCAGAGTCATGACTCCCACGAACAGACTGTAAAGAGTGTGGGCCTCAGGAGACCCTTGGGGACCTAGAGTGAGATGAACAAGGCTCATTGCCACCGAGTTTATACAACGTCAAAGACTGTCTCCCTGATTACATTGGTGCCACTCCTTTCCTAGTATCTTCATTTAGAATGCCATTACTAGGTGTTCCCCCACATTCATATCCTAGGAACTCAAATCCCCAAATGCAGCAGGGTTGAAAGGTAGAACCTGTGACAGAAAAGATTATGAGGGCAAAGCCTCACCATGGGTCAACGCCATTGTCACCAGGGCACTGGTAAAAGCCAGCTCAGCCCCTCTTGGTCCAGCCTACGTACATGTGTTCTCTCCATCTTCATGCTGTTCTAAAGTATGGCACGGAGAGGAGGCCCTCACCAGGAACAAACCCTCACCTTGACTTCCCGATTTCAAAACTGTTCATTACACATGGCCTTTTCTAGATTAGCCTGTTTTCACAGTATAAAAGACAATGGTCATTGGCGACTGGATTATTGTTTTAACTACATAGCAAAATATACATTGGCTGTCCTATGTCTTTTTTCATTTTTATCATCATTATTAATTTTATCACATTTAGTTACTTATTGCAGGAAGTACATGCATGCTCTGGTGAGTACATGGAGGTCAGAGGACAATTTGCAGGAGTCAGCTCTCTTCTTCCACCTTGTGGAGTGGTGTGAGTGGGTGCCCATATGATCAGATGAAGGGGAGGGAAGAGTTCTGACTGTCCAGTCAGAATCTAACCCGGGCAGACCCAGGAGCTTAGACGCCCCATAGATTAGGGGAAGAACTGATACACTGGAGTGCATGGCTCTTTTTCCTGCTATGGTTCTCGGTCTAGTGCTTGCTCCTGTCAGTTCCTCCAAGCTCCACAACACAGCAGCTGAACTCTTAAAACTTGGGGCTGCCATGGGGAGATGCACTTATACCAATCGTGGTCTCTTACTCTCACGGTGTTCACAGCAGCACTGAGTATGTTCAGGGGTCTGTCACCTCATGACCCTGTCCATGGTGTCATCCTCACGGTCCCCACAAATGAGGCTGAGGATGGAGGGCTCACTTGCTGTTTTACTTAAACAGGAAAGATGGACTTACCAAGTCGTTAAACCAATACTGAAGTATGGGGCTGCTGCTTCAACTTCCTTCTGAGGGCCACATGACAGTGAGGTACACGTCACTTCCACGCTCCCTTTGATACCTTGCCCTGATGCAGTTTTTCTTCTGTATAACGCTGGTTCTTGAGCACAGTGGGAGCTCGGTGTACTTAATGTTTGTGCCTAGGAAAGTCTCTTGATTGAGAGAAGTGCTAAGGGAGCCATGGGCTTACACATAAGCATGTCAAGAGCAGGTGAGTTAGGTCACTTTGGTCTGAATGAGGAGGATGAGGAGGTTAAGTCTTCTGCACCAAATATGTCAATAAGATAAACACATGCAGATCATTTAGAATGAGATTTATGGACACAGCTCTCTTCATAATATGAAGAGAGGAAAGAAGCAGATAACATGTATTTTTGCTAAGTCTGAGAAAGCAGTGGATAGTTGTGAAATAGGAAGGGTATCATCTAATGGTGGTAGCCCAGGGCAGCTGAAGGCCTGCTTGTTCAGATTCTCAGAGTCCCTGCATCTTCAGAAAGAAAGATGCTCCTTTCCTCCCTGTAGTCAGGAAACTCTTCAGGAATGGCTGTGAGCTTCTTCTGGGGAGAAAGCCTGGGGGAAGGTAGGACCAAATTCCCTGCTTCTGCCATTTTCTCAAAAGCTCAGCTGTCAGAGTTTGCATTTCCTTCCCATCGTGAACCCTCAGTGTGAATAACAGGGTTGTCTTCACTTAACAGATATTGAGAAATAGCAGGTACACCCAAAGCTGGAAGACTCAAAGGCCCCAGAGGCCACATCAGGTAATAAGAGTTATTCAATTGCTGGGTGGCAGTGGCGCATGCCTTTAATCCCAGCACTCAGGAGGCAGAGGCAGGTGGATCTCTGTGAGTTCAAGGTCAGCCTGGTCTACAAAGTGAGTTCTAGGAAAGGCACCAAAGCTACACAGAGAAACCCTGTCTCAAAAAAAAAAAAAGAAAAGAAAAGAAAAAAGAAAAACGTTATTCAAGGTAGGGTCCAGGTACTTCAACTTTTGTTTTGTTTTTACATTTTTTTAAACTTCCATTTCCTTCAT